>JAVDPK010002009.1:20557-40657 GCA_034780415.1 Cichlasoma orientale
GTGTGTGTGTGTGTGTGTGTGTGTGTGTGTGTGTGTGTGTGTGTGTGTGTGTGTGTGTGTGTGTGTGTGTCCATCTGTTGTCCTTAATCAGGGAGAGAGCAGATGAGTTCCGTCACCTGGAGACTGGCTCAGGGAGGTCCAATTAAACACACAAACACACACATACACACGCAACTGGCCTCACACACGGAGACACAATACACAACCACCTCTACAACAACTGTCAGTTGACTAAAATAACCCACAACATTAATAATGTGTTTCATCATTATTAGTGGATTTGTGGGTACATGTGCATACACACCCTGACACATTGTGTACACACAACGTGCATAAAGACAGGTCTCAGTACACACAGACATACTTTAAGCACATGCTTAAAGGTTTAAAGTGCTTTAGAGTTCAAATTTTGTGTGTTTGAATTAAATATTAACTGACACCTGACATATTGAAAATTAGTTTTTCTCGTAATTCAAATGCCAAAGCATGCCAAGCATCACTCATTGTGTCTGTATCAGACTGAGGATGTGAGAGTAATTTCTAAAGATATTTCCCTGCAAAGTACATGAGTGTGAACTGCAGCCAAAAGAGGAAAGCTTTCTCATTCCCTCATTGGTGTCATCCTCACACTTCACTAACAGCACCGCACTTTATTTTTAGGGAGGTTTCTTAATTTATGAGGAAACCTTGTGAGAAAAAAAAATCTAAATTTATATATATATATATATGTATGTATGTATGTACTGCATCAAAAGTCAGTACATTTGCCATTACTGATAGATCTTTTTTTTTTCTGTCCAATTTTACATTTGATGACATGCTCAGTGGAGGATACCAGTGTTACACATATTTCTGGGGGATGTTCTTTGCTGGAGGTAACTGTGAAAGCATTCTGTGTGTTTCTTTACCTTTCTTTTCAAAAGACCCCAAAGGTGTTTCTTTGGATTCAAGTAGGGCACCACACTTGGTGAAGACACAGTTCACACTCTTTTATTCGAGTGTTTTGGACTTTTAACACACTGAAATATTTTTTTTTTCTGCCGAGGTCTGAGGAGGTTGGAAGTCATCTTGTCAACCTGTTTATTGGATTCATTGTGGTGATCCTGGCCTGGTTCACACCACAGACAGTATAAAAGATTTAATTAGTTTTTGGGTCTCAAAAGTGAAGCCAATACAGGGCCTTAAACCTACATCATTTTTAATAGCTACCAGAGGGAATACATGTGGTTGCGAAAAGACGTCCTGTCCCATGACGTCCATGATTAAACAGCTCTCGGACTTGATGTCAATAAACTCTTTCCTGGTGTGTTTTCAGGCTCAGCACTCATTTTGCACCATATTAAATAAAATATTAACCCCATTTTAAAAAAAATTTGTTATTCCAGACAGGAGGATTATCCAGAGCATGCATGAGGTTTCACAGTCAGCCTCACCACTCTCTCATTACATCCAGCTACTGGGGAGTGGTGGCCTAGAGGAGAAGAAGAGAGTTCATCACTGAGAGGACTCTGGTTTGAATCCTTGGGCTGGCATCACCGTGGGCCCCCGAGCAGGGGCCTTACCACCCAGGTTGCTCCCCGGGTGTTTTCTAGCTGCCCCCTGCTCCACGTTGTGCTGTGTGTGGTACATACTCCATGTGTGATGGGTTAAATGCAGAATTTCACTGCATGTAGAATGTATGTGACAAATAAAGCTCTTTCTTTCTTACATCCATGTTTTATACCGTCTATGGTTCACACTAAAAGAGGCTAGACTCAATCTTGGCCAAGAAATTTTATATTAAGTCCCATCCACACAAACCTCAAGGCCACTCAGTAAACCCCCAGCAACCCCAAATCTTTGCAACCTTCAGCAAATTCTAAATGACTGAAATTCAAAATTTATTTCATTTAGTGTTAGGGAATACACATTTTCCCCTAACAACCAGTTGTTGCCAGGGGGTCCCAACCAGTCCCTGGGCCTGTGTGACTTAGGCTTTTGTCTCATCTGACCAAAGACTGTGCTTCAAATTTTCATTAGGCTGTTTTTCATGTTGTTTAGCAAAGTTTAATCTTGTAGTCTCCGGCAAAAAACACCCAAAGCTTTTTTTTTTTTAATTATTGGATTTTTTTCTCAGACACCGTCCTTAGAGGCTGGCATTATGCAATGTCCTTCACACTGTCCGAGCTGTCACAGAGACTCTGACTTCCACTGATAACCATTGTGCAAAGTCTAAAGCACTTTCAGAGCTGGACTGCGCAGTAGTCCATGGACAACCACTAAAGCTCTGATTGGTGGTGCTATGGCTCCTTGTATACCTCCTGATTGTTGCTGGAACTGAGTCTCCACTGATTTTTAGTGGCTCACTGATCTTCTTGTATCTTTGTTCCATTTTAGTGAAGTCTCGCAGTCAGATTTTTCAGTTCCCCTGCAAATTCTCTTCCCTGTAAAGCCACGATGCCGACATACAGACATCATCTTCTTCATTTTGTTTCAGTGGAAATGTTTTTTAATCACAGGTAGAATTAGTTTTGCTGCATTGAGTTTCCACTTGTTAAGTAATATAGTTTTCCTTAAGCATTTGTTTTGAGCAGTTTTTGAAATAATTTTTACTTCAAAGGAAACATTGCTCTTCAATTTTAAAATTAGACAATTATTTAGTGGCGATACAACTTTGAATCACGTGTGTTCAGGTAATAGTATCTTCCATTTTTCCTCTGTTTTTTCTGGTGGCTGGTGTGTGTACACAGTGTAAAGTTTTTTAATGCAAATTTGCAATATAAAGAAAACTGATGTGGCTTGTGTGTGTCTGTGTGTGTGCCTGTGTGTGTGTCAGGCCTGAGGTTAGCCGTGATAGATGTCCTGCGCAGTGTAATTGCTGCGGTGCCACGTCAAAGGCCAACGCCTGTGTTGTCCAGCTAACATGGAGACGCTGCCCATCTGCTCTGTGTACATTTTTTGAGTGAGAATGTGTGTAAGTGGATGTAGCTTGGTGTATGTGGTGCGTGGTGCACGCGACAGGCAGTCGGTGTCTGCCTGTCGCGTGCACAAGCAGACTGTCTGCGTCTCGCTTGTCTTCTGCCTCTGCCTCACAAATGTGTAAATGTAAAAAGACACAACTTTCATCATACATCATCCATGACACTCACGTACCAACACACGTACACGGGCTATGAAGTCATACTTGTCTTCAGTATTTAAGCATCTTCAGTATCACCAAGTGTAAAAAAATCATAACGTGAACTCAATGAATATATACATATCAGCATTACACGTAACTTATCATTTGTGTTGTAATTTTCTCAGGTATAGTTGTTCTCAGGTGTGAGTCCATGTTTTTAGTTTTCAGTTTGGTATTTTTTCCCCCTTAAAAATATATATATTTATATATATATTTCATCAGGAGTGTCAAACGACAAAAACAGATTTCTGTCTCTTTCCCGCTCTCTGTCTCTTTTTGCCTCTTATTTCATCTTTTCTGAAGGTGAGCCTCTGTTCCGTCCTAAAGCTGCTCTGTCGCAGTAACGCTAAATATTGCTGAGCAGTTCTTCTCATCATGTACACACACAAAGACACACACACACGCACATTTGCAGACACGCAAAAGTGCTGGGCTAGGGGAGAAATGTGGCCTGTTTCTTTGCAGTTTTTGATGACTCCCACTGTACTGGTGAAACAGAATGCAGCGTACATTAGCACAGGATAGAGTGTCCCAAAACAGAGGAGAGGAGAGGAGAGGAGAGGAGAGGAGAGGAGAGGAGAGGAGAGGAGAGGAGAGGAGAGGAGAGGAGAGGAGGAGTTTTTGTAGCATTCAAATCCACTTTCTTTGAGATTATTTCATTTGAATTTTTATTTGTTTCAGTTTGAAAAGATAAAGATATCACATCTGTGGGATGTACACACTAAGTTAAATATCAGACACGATCACTTTATATCAATATCTGTAACTATAATCAGTCAATTGAAAAAATTCTTAATTTATTAAACACTTTTCATGCTAAGAGTGACTGTCAGAGACTTCAAACAGGATGAAACAGTTATCCTTGCTGTTTGCAAAGTAATGACATCTGCCTTTCAACACCTCATTAATTAACAATTAATGTCTTGTTTGTGTAATCTGAATCCAAATGATAGTGCAAAAGCTACAAGCTGTAGCACAGGTTGTGTGCAGGATTTTTTTTTTACTGGCTGCAGTTATGTGTGTCACTGTTCAAATAAAACCAAAAGAACAATAGAGAGCATGAGTCCAAAAGCAGAATGACAGTTCTGGGGGTCTGCCAGGCCATGGGGCAGGACCCGGAGAGAGAATTCAGCAACGGAGGCAAAGCAACTCAGGGGGCTGGCCAGGTGGCCAGTGGCAGAAGTGGAGCAACTCAGGGGGCCTGCTGGGTGGCCAGCAACAAAGACGGAGTAACACAGGGGGCCTGCCGAATGGCCAGCCAGCATTGACTGAGGCACAGGAGACCCTCTCAGTGGTGGTGATGGGACACCTCTGGAGGCTCAACAGGTGCCCAGCAGTGGAGGTGGAATCGAGTGTTGCGGGATCCTCGGGATCAGGATTCACAGGCTCTGGTCCACACAGAGCAGGACTCACAGGCTCAGGCGGAGCAGGACCCACTGGTTCAGGACACTCAGGCTGCTGGATGAGCACTGGAGACTTGGAGAACTCAAAGATCCCCAGATGCTTTGATTCTCTGGAGACATAGGAAACTTTAAAGGCTTGAGCTGCACAGGGTTCACAGTCTCCCCTAATGATGGGCTGCTCAGCAGGGCACGCAGTGTCCTCTGATGACTGGGGCTGCAGCAGATCCAGCACAGGATGCACAGGATGCACAGGTTGCTCAGGATGCACAGGGGTCACAGTCCCCTCAGATGACAGATGACTGGGGCTGCTCCACAGGGTTCATGGTCCCCACTGAGGACTGGGACAGGTCAGCAGGGATTACAGTTTCCTCAGAAGGCTGTGGCTGTGCAGGACCCACTGCCTGGCCACCCTCACCCTGTGAGCAAGGACAGGTGCAGGCTGCTCAATTTCTGGGGAGGCCCCTGACGAAGCAACAGTCACTGTGTAACATGAACTGTCTTTGAAGGAGCCTACACATGGGCACATTTAAGTAGGTTCTGGGAAGGCTAGCTCAGGAACACAATTACCAGTCTAAAAGAGAGCTGGCTCGGGGGTACAGTAAACAGTTTCTGACTGAGGTGGCTGAGAAACACAATTTTTGACTGAGGTGGCTTAGGAACACTGATCACAATCTCTGACAGGGCAGGCTGAGGAGCACAAATTTCAGTCTTCGATTCAGCAGAGAAACACCATTCACTCTCTGAGTGAGCTGTCTCAGGAATACAACTCACAGGCTCAAGACTGTCTGGATTAGAAACAGAAAAAAAATTCTTTGAACTAGCTGGCTCAGAAACAGGAAGTTCAGCTTTATCATTAGCTTGCTCAGACACACCAGGCAATGTCTTGTTATCAACAAGCTCAGGAATACAGAACACTGCTTTATTTATGGTAGGCTCAGAAACATGAGGAACAGCTTTTGGCTCAGCTGGCTCAGAAACAGCCTGCTCTTCTGGAAGAGGAAGCCAGAGAGTCAGAGGCTGCGTCCTCAGATGAGCCGGCCAGCGCGACCTCCAACAGGCCAAACTGCAGCATCGAGGCAGAGGAGCAGAGTGGCGATGTCGAGGCGGAGGAGTTGAGCGGTGTCATTGAGGCAGAAGAGCTGGATTGTTTAGATGAGGAGTGATGACGAGAGCAATGTCTCTTCTTGACTGAGGAAATAGGAAGTTCAGGGGAAGGCTTTCCATCTTCCAACCACTTGTCAGCCAGAAAGAAAACAGGACCAGGCAAGAAGTAAACAGACTGTGGGTGTGAGGGAGCTAGCTCTGACTCAGGTGAATGAGGTGCATCATGATCCAGAGAACATAGTCCTCCAATGCATAAAATCTCTGAGTGTGTAGTGGAGATGATTGGCAACCAAAGCAGTTGAAGTTTCAGGGATATAATATGCTCAAAAGCGGAGATAGCAACTCGCTAAATCTTCACATTAGTTGATTCATAGAGAGAGCTAGGAGCCTGGAGTACTCTACCTCGTTCTTTTCTGTGTATATTGCAAAAGTGAGCTGCGTCAGTTCTGGTCAGAGTGTACTGTCAAGGTGTGTTGTGGAGATGAGGGCCGAAGTGCAGACTCCCAGACAGGCAGAGTTAACAAAAGGTGAGCTGTTTATTGGCTGTTGAAATCCAGGAAAGGCAAAAACAGAAAGCAAACAGAAAACCGTGAACTGTTAGGCTAGGGAACACATTGGGACTTGGGAACACTAGGGAAGGAAGAACAGACACTCTGATAAAGAACACACAGAAGGAAAATTAGGGAAAGTGGAGACAGCTGGAGAGATGATGACACAGGTGTACCGAATCACAAGAGATGAGACAAGTGAAGCTAAACTAAAGGCAAAGCACAGGGAACAACCGACTCAAATACAGACACGTGAATAAACTTAATGCAGGAGACGTAACACAGGAGGCAGGAACACTGAGGGAGGAACTAAACTGAACCAACTAGGAACTGGGAACAAAATTAAATATACTTAAGAAATAATGTAAACACTAAGCAAACCAAGAATAAATAGAATCTTTACAAAAACAAAGCTTGAATGTCCAAAAAACTCAAAATGTTGGGCAAACTAACCCAGGACCATGATATTCAGGAATTTCTCCATTTGTATGCAGCGTTGGTAGGGCAATCATATGTGTTCTAAAGAAAAACACATTAATCCCACCATGTAAATCAATATGTGTGCAATACACACCTTGCTAGTGCTGAGTCGAACCCCCTTTTGCTTTCAGGACTGCTTTAATTCTTCGTAACATAGATTCAGCAATGTGCTGGAAACATTTTAGTCCACATTGACATGATAGCATCACACAGTTGCTGCAGAGTACACTGAATTCATGTTCATACATGTTATCTTCATAACATGTATGAACATAACATGAGTTTGTGATGATTTGAGCTTTGTGACATGGAAATCAAAGGAATATAGAAGCAATAAAGTAGAAAGCCATTATATATTCAGTCTATCGAGCATCATAACATTGTATTTATTTAAACAGCAAAAGTACAGCTGCATCTACATTAACCCTGTCTGATCAGTTTTCATACAAATTAATATTTTTGCTCTCCTCATGATAGAAACTGTAATTGCTTTCAATAGCTGACCCAGAGAACACACTGCACTGCTCGCTGTGAAACATATAAATTGATTCGTCTTCAGTCTTTCGGCCTCGCCAGCTCTCCAACACAAACAAGAGGCTTCATTGTATAAATAAACCTGGAAAAAACTATATAGGATCAATGAGCTCTAGTTAAAAATGTATAATGCAGCTGGATTGTGTATGTAATGAATTGATAACAGAAGATTTCACACTCAGCAGAGTGGAGATGAATGCCTCTGACATTTATTTCCGTGGTAGGAGACAAACAGTACACGTATTCTCCAAACAAACAGCTCTTGTTCAGACACAGACTGCTTGCTCGGTTGAAAAAGCACTCGAGTATCCTTTCTGTGTATTTCCCTAAACTCTTTCTGACCCACAATGCTACTGTGAGAGATATTTCTCTTCCTCTCTCTATCTTGGGGTAATTGTGTGAATCAGGAGAGATTGCATTTACCCAGACAGCTGAGTGGCGAGCTGGCAGGGTAATAAATGGCCCGATAACCAGCACTACTCCGATCCCTCTCAACACAGAAATAAGAACAAAAAAATCATTACCTGCCCCAGACAGGCCTATTCTGTGATGTCACCTGTGATAAAGAGATACATATTTCGGAAACGTGGGGTGGCAGGAAGGGAAGTTAAAGTGGGAGAAGGGATAAGAGACAGAGTGATATCTTAAGTAAAACAGTTATGACAACGTTCCAGATAACAGTTTTATTTATTTTACAGATTGCCCCATTTATTTGATGTTTTTGAAGCAGGGAGCCTACAGATGTGGATAAAACCCGATCCAAAAATGAATTGGAATCGTATCAGTGCCACAGTGATGTGTTATGTCCTTAATCTCCAGCAAACGATTTTACTCGAGAAAGGATTTTTAACATTATTCATGTTACCTTTTGTTTATGACCATCCTGACTGCATGCACCTCTTTAAGCAAGATCAAGCCTATCGAGGAAGTAATCAAAACATTTGGAAGCAAAATTATACTAGTAGATACACACAGAATCTCAGCAGTGTATGCAAATACAAGCTCTGGCTTTGAAACTGGCATTACTTATTTAGCTTGCAATGATGTACAGTACAAAGGCAGTCACTGCAGCATCAGGTTGATGTTTTTAGGTTTTTGTCTGTTCCAGGACTCGATCACGTGACTACAAAGCACTAGTGAGCCTATGCAGACAACAATTTGTGTCACACTGAGGCAGATCTGTCAGACGCTCAGAGAGTAATTGGGAATAAAGATGGGTTTCAAAGAAATGCATTTTGAGCTTAAAGCTGCTATAATCAGTGTTTAGATCACTGTAAATTTCAAGGTGATGAAGTCAGAATTATTACTTGACCTTTGCTGGGTATTTAGCAATCTGTAGGCCCAGTATTGTTTTCAATAAGAGCAGGCAATTTTTTTTTAATAAAAAGCTCTAAAAAGATGCCAGGAGAACAAAGCAGCTTAACTGGACTAAGTGAACAGAAACACATCTTTAAACTAGTGTCCAATAAATAGGGCCGTCCTCCCAAGCAGCACAGTGGTGGAGAGCGTGGACAATTCCAAATATTCAGGAGTCCACATTCACATGAACTCGATACAGACCAGTCACAGAAATACTGTCAGTAAAAAGGGCCAACAGCGCCATTAGGGCCTTGAGACCTTCCGCCTAAGTCCTCCAATCCTCCTTTACTTCTAACGAAACACAACAGAGAACCTTCCGACAGGCTGCCTCACCACCTGGTGCCTCTACTGCACCAGCAGGGACTGTAAGTCCTGGAGAGGGTGATGCGTGTGGCACAGGACATCGCTGGGTGCAAGCTGTGCAGCCTGTAAGAGCTGTGCACCCAACGATGCCTCCAGGAAGTGCCTGAGGGTCATTAAGACACAACCTATCCACATAACATCCTGTTCTCCCTGATGGCCTCTGGTAGGAGATACAAGATTGACAAATCATGCATCAGCAGACTGAGGAAGTTTTTTTTGTTTTGTTTTTTGTTTTTTACGCAACTCATAGGACTACTGAGTAAACACACACACACAAAAAAATATACAAAAGCCCCATTTAACCTTTCTGCGCTGTCCATTTATTTATTATTTTAAATATGTTTTATTTGTTGTAATAAAGTGTTCCAAGTCGCATGATCTCACAACTTTTAAAACCAGACTAACAACAAACAGATTAAAAATGGAGAAAGTGTTTTCCGTTCTCAAAATGTGAAACATCCTGCTGGTAGAAAACTTAATCCATTTATTTTCTGCCACTTATCTTTTTTCACGGTCACAGGAGGCCCAGAGCCTATTCCAGCTGTCACAGGGCAAGACCCTGGACAGGTCACCAACTAACACAGAGAGACAGACAACCATTCACACCTATGGGCAGTTTAGAATCACCAATTAACCTAACACCACTATCTGCATGTTTTTGGAGAAAACTCACACAAACAGGCAACATGCAAACTCCATACAGAAAGGTCCCAGCCGAGGTGGATTTGAACACAGGACTGTGCTGCCCAGGAAACGTAATCCTTAAACTTAAAATGCACTTAAATGTCTCCAGATTTTGTGCTTTTCAAGTTTAATAACCCCACTGTCAAAACATTGTTTTAAAGTCTTCTAATCATTGCCCTAAAGAGTGAAGTATGAACAGAGCTCAGTGCTGGTGGTAACATGGAGCGAATGTGCTTCTTATTTAAAAATCATCAAAAGAAGCCAGATAACCCCTCAGCGGCTACACAAGCTCAGTGATCTTGCTCCCTTCTGGTCTCCTCCTCCACCTCTCTGAGTGATTCCAATACTATCTGAGGTTTTTATCCCTTTGTTCCATCCACACCACTATTGCTTCTTACATTTTTTCCATCTCACACACTAGCAATGTTCTGTGTCTCGGACCTAAACACACACTCAGACATACATAAACATGCTATCATGCTTACAGATACACATAACCACCCTGAAGGGCACGTGCACCACACAAAACCCTGCTCATATCTGCACTCGCACATGCCCTGTATGAATGTACGCCCGAGGCTGGAGCTTCAGTAGCCGCCTGATGTTCCATCAGCAGGACAGCGCATTACTATTCTAGCAAACTACGGCTCAAATGTTGCAATGTTTTGTCAATACTGCTAAATCAACTTTATTTGCCCCCAGAGGCCAAACGGTTTACACACGCACTTCTATTATGAACAAATGAACTTTGAATGAACCCATTACATGATGATATTTTTATTCCCATATTTCTTTTTTTTTTTTTACAAAAGTGCCTTTTCCTATTTCCTGCTACAGCAGACTAGGCCTCTGAGGTGCCAACAAACTCTGTGTCACCACATTTAACGTGACTGTGGATTTAATGCTGGTTTCACTGCACAAAAGCATGATGTACAGTCAAATAAACCTCTGTACGTGCAATGTCAGGAGAGTAGTGAAAAGACGTGACAGCGGAGAAATGTGAAAGGAATTGCATTTACATAAATGAGGTGGGAAAAGCTATGAGATGGTGAACTATACAGGTGAGTGGGGGACTTGACTGTTTCTAATTCTGGGGCACGGGCAGTGAGGTCTGTCTCCAGGGTTTCTCCCAGTGTTTGGAGAGTGTCGTGTGAAAATGTCGCCTCTGTAGTGCGTTTTGTGTGGCAGTGACCTTTTAAGGATCACAAGTGTGCAGGAGCTCCACAACACAAAGAAGCAAGACTGTTGGAAGTAGATTATGTTTAGGTTTAAGCACAAGCAGTGAATAATAGAAACTATCCTGCACCGGTTGTTCCCTCAAGGAGTGTTCACTGAAAGGAGTCACCGTGCCACTGCAGCTTTTATGCCTCAGTGATCTGAAATCTTTACATTTTTTTAATTGTTTATCTTTGTATTAAAATAATGGGGGAAATCATTCAATATAGTTCATAATATAGTATCATTATAGGCAGGACTCTCCAGAGACTCCACAATATACTATCATGATACTTAAGTCACGATACAATATTATTGCAATTTTAAACATTTTCCAATATGTCTAGTATTGCAATAACACATAACCTTTTTTTTCAACATAAAATTATGTCTCCACAGGTTCACTTAAGTCGTTTGTATTCCTGCAAACAGGGAGTGTAAAGCCTCCATTATATTTCTGCATCCATGAGTCCGCTAGGGTCCGCTCAGGTCCAAGTGACATACAGTATCAGACCGTGAGCGTGAGTGTCTGTGCAGATTTTCGTCTGTCTGCATGTTTTTCTGCGACCACACAGACTTGTCTGCGGAGAAGCTGCATTACAATGCATTAACTACACATGCGCTCCAGGCGGCGGACTCCAAGCGGATTTCAAAGAAGTTGAATAGTAATGACTACTCAGCCGCCAGGTCTCCAGCTGTCCGTGTCCAGCTGCAATGGAGTATACTGTATGTCAACGCTTAAGGCAGACAGAGTGGCCGGTACTGCCATTAAAACCTAGTCATAACTGTTGCATACACCTAATAATCGGAACTTTTTGCTTTACAGTCTAGTTTAATTTAACTGAACGCAAACGTGTGGACTACTGTAGTATTACAGGCATTTTGAACATGAGACAGCAGTAGCCAGTCCTCTGAGAGTTAATGAGCGCTTATAGCCACATATGAATCCATAGCCTGTGACATCCACATGCTCCAAGTTAAAGGAATCCTTTCTGTTGTACTCAAATTGATCTCAGCTTTACACTTCGCTAAAGCTGAGATCAAAAGCCACTGTTTTCCGCAGTGTTGTGTGGACGTCATATCCATCTCCTTTGTCCCATCCTTGTTAAAGAATCCAAAATAAGTCCATACCTTTGATTTAAACGCTGATGCCGCTTTTCTGTTATTTGTTTCTCCGATGCCTCAATCTTTGTTTTTGCAAACTTCCTTCGAGTCACCTGCGCTAACATTAATTTTATTATTCTAGTACTAAAAAGTTACATTTGTATTTGTAATTTATATAATAAGATATCAGTATTTGGTGTTCCTGTATCAGTACCACATTGACATGCAAAATATTGCAGTGCTATAATTTTTTCCCTCACCCCTAGTTAACCTATGTTTATAAAAATCTCCTTTACACTTTCCTTATTTCTTTCTTACTTAAGAGAATATGAACAAAGGTGATTCATTCGTTCAGTTTTCTTTTTAAGGCTAATTTAATCAAGTACTATTTAGACTAAAATGACATTTTTAGACACCTCAGAATAGGTTGATTATACATTTAAAGTATTAATCTTAATTCTGTCATTTCCTTCATTGTCTGCCTTTGCATGTCTCTGTCGTTTTGACTGTGATCCTATTAATCATTGCAAATACAGTATATATAAATAAAACATCACAGAAATTATAGGATGTCTTTCCTTTAAAGCTGGAAAAATCATGGACTTTTTCTTTCTTTTCACTTATTTTTTTCTCATTTTGCACTGTTGAGACATTCAATAACTGAGCAGCATGAAACGCTCATAGGTTAAGTTGTTGCTTCACAGCAAGAGGGTCCTGGGTGCCTGTGGGGGTTTTCTCTGGGAGCTCCTGCTATAAAAAAAAACATGTTAGGTTAATGCTGCATATTTGGCCTAGGACAGTCATAATTAATACTCTAGCTCTCACTGTGGTGTGAAGATTAACCTTTTTTAGTTAAAACATGCCCTCAGCTGTAGCTGGTAATGGAATATGTACATTAAATTAACAAGACCGGGATGAAAAACTTTTATACTGAAGATGATCAATCACTAACATTGATTAAGGAGATGTCAGAGATGAAGCTGCAAGGTTAGAAACACAGAAATTAAAACGCCAAAGTCTCCTGGTGGGTTGGACTACTTATAATATAAGACAGTGAATCAATCTGAGAAGAAGTTACTGAGTAATAGTGATGATTATGTGCATGGATAATCTTTCTGGACAGGAAGAAGTTTTCTATTTAAATACATTTCCTGCAATATGTATCAAAAGTTATTTGTGAATCAACCAGCACTTTCTCTTCTCTTGTTGTGTGCAAGTCAGTGCGCTATTTTAAAATACTGCTAATTATAAAATGACCATATGATCTTCCATATGGCTCATTCTAATTGCATCGCTTCTCATCTGTCATTACACACTGATAATCAGCTACAGCTTTCTCTGTGTTTATACCTGTTCTTTTTCAGTCATTTTTTTTCCCTGCTCACATATCTGAGTTAACAGAAGACTCTGAGAAACAAATAAAAATATCACCTGGATTTGTTCCATCGTCTTCTCTTTGTCTCACACAACTGTTTGCCAACTTCTCTTTTTATTACCTTTCTTGTCATATTTGGTTTGTGTTTACACATTTCTTTTTTTTCCTCTGTTACTTCTCTTTGAAGGCGCACTGTCTCCTGCCAAGACATCCATAACATTTCATGCATAAATGCCAGAAACCTGCAGAGACAAATTAAAACTGTATAATTTGCCAGTGGTCATTTGTGTCAGGGCTAACTCAATGCAAACTAGCTTCTCTGAAGTGTTTTAAAGGACTCTGACATTTTGGGAGGCGTGCTTATTCCCATTCTTCCTGGGAGTATGGTGAGAAAATCAGGGATGATGATAGAAAGTGCTACCTTAGCCTAACAACAACATTAAAATTGTGATCCATTTGAATCCACTACCCTGGCTCTGTCTTCCATACACCCACCAACTTTTAAATCTTACTAATTAACACTTTCTATCTATTTGTCAAAGTCCTAAAAAATGTAAAAATAACAATTTGTGAATTAATTTTTGTCAAACAACAGCTTGGGGCAGTCATGTTGCCAGATGTGTACTGACAACACCCCAACAAACCAACAAAAATGCCCAATTTCTCTATTTTACCAAACTCGTCTAGAAGGAAGGAAGGAAGGAAGGAAGGAAGGAAGGAAGGAAGGAAGGAAGGAAGGAAGGATGGATGGAAGGAAGGATGGATGGATGGATGGATGGATGGATAGATGGATGGATGGATGGACTTGTAGGGTCTTTACCTTACAATATAAAGCGCCTTGAGGCGATATATACAAATTGGATGGATGGCTGGGTCTGGAGCATGGAGGTGTGTGTTGACACAATGCCAAGATGGAAAGATAACAGCAGTGATCGAGAAGAAATTGTGGCTACCCAAGGCTATTTACATACAATTTGAGAGCCATCAGTCTACAATGAGAATTTACAAGAGGCAAACATTCAAGACTACTGCCAATCTTACCAGGAGTGGACATCCCAGCAAATTCACCCCAAGGACCGTGCAATGCTCAAAGAAATTGCAAAAAACCCAACCGCTACATCTCAGACTCAGTTAGCATGCTGAATCTTAAAGTTCATGAGGGTACAATCAGAGAAAGACTGAACAGGGCTTGTTTGGAAGCATTACCAGGAGAAAGCTTCTTCTCTCTAAAAAGAACATGATGGCACAGCTTAAGTTTGGAAAGTTGCATCTGAACAAACCACAAGACTTCTTGAGCAATCTTCTTTGGACAGACGAGACCAAAGTGGAGATGTTTGGCCATAATGCACAGCACCAAGTTTAGCAAAAATCAAACACAGCTTATCAGCACAAACACCTTATACAGTACCAACTATCAAGCACGGTGGTGGAGGGGTGATGATTTGGGCCTGTTTTGCAGCCACAGGACCTGGGCACCTTGCAGTCATTTGGTTGATCATAAACACCTCTGTATACCAAAGTATTCTAGAGTCAGATGTGAGGCCATCTGTCCGACAGCCAAAGCTTGGCTGAAACTGAGTCATACAACAGGACAACGATCCCAAGGTGTTGCAATGGTCCAGTCAAACTCCGGACCTCGACCTGATTGAAATGCTGTGGTGGAACCTTAGGAGAGCTGTGCATAAACAAATGTCCACAAACCTCAATGATCTGAAGCAGCATTGTAAAGAAGAATGGGTCAAAATTCTTCTACAAGGATGTGAGAGACTGACAAAGTCATACAGAAAGTCATTACTTCAAGCTATTGCTGCTAAAAGTGATTTCATAAGCTTGAATCATGGGGTCTACTTGGTTTTTCACATAATGCTTCTGCATTTTGACTTAGTTTTTGTTAAACAAATACTTTTTTTTTTTTACAGGTTGTATTTTACTAATTTTAAGACCTGGTAAGGACTAGATACTTTTTATTCTCCTGAAACATAAAACCTTAGAACCGACAGAGGGTGTACTTTCTTTCTTTCTTTCTTGCTCGCTGTTGTGTCTCAAATTCCACCAGCTCTGTTTGAAGGGCCAGCGTGAAAGTGCGCAACCTAAAGCAACGTTTTTTTATGGTCATCTTAAAAAATATTTTTAAAAAAGCCTCGCATGGTCCTTTTGTTCTGGCACACTCTAATTACACTATTCTATTCACAGGAATGAAGTGCTAATAATGTGCATATTTTCTATAGCTCTTAATGAGCACTACATGAAGTGCAGCTGCTGCTGCAGTCGAGGAAAACGCGAGGAATTAATGGCAGTCATTTTGGTCGGGTGGGCAATTTCCTTATACTAAAATCTTTGTATTAGTAGTGAAACAAAAACCTGGTGATAAAACAACTGTATCTACCTACTTATTCAGGTTACAGCAAAGAGGTTCCCCATCAGCGTTGTCAACCAGTTGAAAGCACCTGTGTGAGGAGGACAGCAGAGGTGGTATTGGAAACTAAAGCAATAATATTGCTGCTCTGCATACTCTCATCTTCTCTTCCAACCGCTTTCCATACACACTGACTTTGTCCCTCACTGTCTCAGTTTCCACGCTGTCATTCTCCTCTAACTCTCTCGGTACCTCTTTCAGTCCCCATTTGTCGCTCCCTCTTTCTTCCTTCCCTCCCTTCCGCTCTCTCTCCACTCAGTCGGTGAAGATGGATCACTCTGTGTCTGTCAGCAGTAGTATCACAGAATGAGAATGTATTGTCTGCTGTCTCAGATAATAAATGCTGCTATCTACGCTGCTGTTCCCAGTCATAATAGATGGCCCATATCTACACAGCTACTGTTTATGAGATTATCACAACCCTCTGCCGTCCCACAAGCCCCCAACAGGAGAGATGGAGAAATTACTTTATCGCTAGGGGGCCCGAAAGTTATCATTTGTGAGGAATTCGACGAGTGGGAGCTTTGTGAATTGGCAGTTACTGCCAATTCTACTGTGGCATCACACGCACTGAGAGTGTGAGCACAGAAGCAGGAGAGGTTAAATTGTTCTGTGATTTCTCTTTTATGCAGTGTGAATCTGTGATATGTTATTGAGAAAGGCCACCTGAAGAAGGGAGAAAAAGATTAGCATCAAACAAGACTCTCTCCTCATGTCTTTAGGGTACATCAGTATTTTATCTTTTTCTCTTATCTTGTTTAGATTTCTCAGAGCATGTTCTTAGATCATGCAAGTAATCACGTATAGAGTAGTATATATAGTAGAGATACTGCTGAGCACATTATTAAGATATTTGGAGCTCTTTCCAACTGGCTTTTATGGCTGCTAATTCAAATCAGTGCAAGTCATGTGATAAATGAAGGTCTGGACAGCAGAAAGAATCAGTCACAGTCACTGGTCACAAGGTTGGCGGTCATTTGTGTGTGTGTGCGTGCGTGCGTGCGTGCGTGTGTGTTGGTCACTGAGGGAGTCTGTTGACATTTGACCCCAGTCTTGACCACCTGACCCTTGCCTGACCTCACTATCTGGCTCAGACTGCAGAGCAGAGGGTCTTATTGGCTCAAGCTGCTGACTGATGGTTCTCCTCTCTTCTCTTGGCTAAAAGCCTCGACCTGTGCCTGTCCACAACAGGACCACGCAGGGTAAGCCAACAGGGGCAGCTCAACATGACCATCATGTCCAAATACTGGGCAACTGGATCACGTGGGGCCTGTAATACAGCCTGTTTGCTTTTCTCATGTCTTAGTATTCATTTAGTAAAGCTATATGGCCTTACTCCTCAGTAGAATATACACACTATATTTATTTATGTATATATATGATATAATATCAAAATATTGTTCTTATTACTCATATGAATGTTAAAATGAAAAAAAAAATAAAGCTAAACGTTAAAAAATCTAATTTAGCAATATTAACATTAAGGCAGGAAGCATTAAGTCCTCTGACCGGTATTCCATGCATGTCCAGTGGTCTGACCAATAGCTCTAATTGGCCCAAGACCTGAACAAGGGCATTAATTGGCTCTTGGCCCGGTTCGCATGAGCAGAAGGGGCCGCTGGCTCAAAGCTGTGCCGCCTGCTCTGCTGCACATGGCTATTAATCTGAACTTTAGTAGAGTTTTTCCTGAATTTTATCTTCCCACAAATCTAAAAATGTGCACATACTACTTGTGCAATTTTTGTGAAATACATATCAGATAACATCCCTAATTAACCCAAAGCAAAAGAGGGAGCTGAGGCCAATGCTAACGATGTACATAAGACAAGTGCTTCTTTTTTTTTAAAGGGAAAAAAGAAAAGAAAAAAGTGACTATATGATACTATATATGCACACTTTTCCAAGATTGTGTTTGTGGTAATTAAGCTACTGTATGTCTGGAACTACCAAATAAAACTTCAATTACTACCAAAAGCTTGAAGTTACATTGGAGATTAACTTATAAAGGTCATCTGTGCAGCATCTGGCTTCCAGCTTGCATCTCTAAAAAGAAAGAGCCCTTATCTATGGTAGATAGCAACGACAGAGCGATGAACATAAAAAGATCTTTTAAATCATGTTTAATGTTTTAATGCTCATGAAACTGATTTTATTGAATTAAGACTAACAAAGTGAACTTCTAGAAGAAGTAGGGCCTATTTTTGAGCAATTCAGCTGACTGCTTCACCAACACTTTCCTATTCCAGGGCACCAAATGTTGCCTTTTTGTCAGAGATATGTGGCTTTGATGGTATGATGCACTAGCTGAAAATACACACTATTAAAGAGTGAAAACATCTTAGTACTCAGACAGGAGTGGTGTGTTTTAAGTCACAGCTCTCAGATAGGAGTCTGGGCTTCATTTCCCTTTTGGGAGCTTTGTGTTTTTGGCTTTGTTTCAGATTGTTTCTACTCACTGATTAGTCACTGATGTTTTGCTTTCATTGAGTTCATGTACCAAAAGCCTACTTGGTTAGATTTAGGAAAAATATTGTGGTTTACAGTTAACATTTTACATTGAAAAATGATGCTTCAGGGCACAGAGTACCTTCAACACTAATCGGTCGTATTTGACATCCCAGACATGAGAACGGGCTGGCTTCAATGGAAACCTTTACCCAGGAGGCTGGGCTTTCACTTGTGTGGTACAAAAACCTTTGCTTTCAGTCACTGTTTGATTGGGTTAGGGTTAGGGTAAGTGTATACAACTATTTAGTTAGGTCAAGGAAAAGTCATGTTTGGGGTTTAAAATTGATCTCACTACTCACATGTTAGAATGTTTACAGCTCAAAACTAGTGATTTTTGCTGTGTGTACATTAGACTGTAAATAAAAGATGGATGTAGAAATAGTGACGTCACCCACTGTTTAGTGAAGTCCTGTTGTGAAGCCTTGAGCAGAGTGTTTTGATCATTACCATGTTGCTGTTTTGAAACCAGCCGTGATGAGGTAAGGGTGGATTTCATACGGTAGTGACCTGTCAGACGCAAGGTACACCCACTCTAAAACATATCGTCTGTTGACTTTATTGGGGACAATAATTTACAAACTCAACTACATGTTGTATTTGATAAGACCTGAAATGCAACTGAGATAAAAATCATCAGACAAGTGTTTAAGGAAGCATTAGAAATGACACAGGTCACTTCCACACAGGCTTTTCAGACTTTGATGCTAAGCCCATCTTTTATATACAGTCTATGATTGTGATACTAGTCCTGATTGTATAACGTAATAAAAAGACATCTATATGAATATGAGAGAAAATGACATGTTAAACCACAAACAGTATGACCTAATATTTATACTGTGAATAAACAGATTGACATGATCAGGTCGACAGCAGGCTGCACATGTGATGAAATGCCACACATAATAGAAGAAGGAAACTAAACACTCCCGTATATACTAGTTGCAGATGCAATTATCAGCTATGGAGTTATTTGGATAGCAGCATATCTTGCTGTCTCCCATATCACTTCCTCCAGATGGAGACACCATATGTAGAGGAAGAAATCCTTTAGGAGTGTGTGGAGATGGTCTTTTGGTAATTCTGCTCTGTTGTACAGTCATCATGTCTTTCTATGTGTGAAATCAGTTGATTCATTCAGTTCATTCATTCACTATCAGCTTGAGATACAGTGTTTAATTTATACCATAAACTGAGTCACGGAATTTTGTAGCTAATTGGCCAACTGTTCCCATCAGTCAGAGGACAAATACTGTAGTTCTCCTAAATAATCTCGAATAGTCCCAAACTCTCAATCATGTTTTCAGCTAGAAGAAAGATTGCAAACTTTTTGTGGAGTGAATAGATAAATAAAGCAGTCTTCTATAATATACAGTAAAGTTGTAACATTGTTGGCATTCTGGGAACCCACTGGCTAGCTTGCTGACTAAGTCACTGGGGGGCAGCGTTTGGGGCCTTCCAGACAGTAGATAATCAATATCGAGACCTCCGTTTCTGAATGCAGAGACAACAACCACAGAGATAAATCGCTGTCAGACAGGTTTTACCTACATGCAACAAAAAAAAAAAAACCTGCTCCAGTGTATGAGCTGACTTCAGGCAGAAACCAGACAGCTCATCAAATGCAGACATGTGCTGAGCAAAAGTCTTGAGCCACCCCTCATTTATTTATATTTTGCTTTCAAATGAGCCAGATCTTTTTCTTTTTTTTTATTTCAATTTTCTTTATTGAATTTTAACAGCTTAACATACAATATTAATCAGTAAAACACTGGAAAAAAAAGAAGTATTTACAGTAGGGTAAAACAAGAAGAAAATGTAAGCTGGATTCTCCCTATCCCCCCCAT
>JAVDPK010002010.1:7336-30832 GCA_034780415.1 Cichlasoma orientale
GAGGTGTGGATGCGCACTCCCCCCCCCCCCCCCCCCAGTGGGGCTCAATTAGACTTCAAGAAAAGGACAGAAACTATTAAACCTGAGGAGCGCTGGTACTGACAGTACAGAGAGGTGATGAGCTGTCACTGGAGGAGTCGTTATATGAGACGAGAACACATTCACACAACAGAGACACACACACACACACACACACACACCTGACTGACTGACATAAGAGTTAAGCAATTCAAGCAGGGAAAAAAAAAGCTAATTAGCACGCAGTGAAGCGTAGAACATACTGTGCTTGTTAGATGCGGTCATAATAAGCAGTCTCTCAATGGAAGCTGAAGCTGTAGCTCTGCTCTGTTAGGGAACAATGTTAGTGGCTGACACGTAGGTCATCCTTCCAGACAGAGGGGGCTGCAGTAATATATTCTGAGTTACGACTGCAAGGTGTCAACCTGAAGAGCAGCCCTCATTAGCCTTAACTGATCAAATGAAGAGGGTTTGCTGCTCTAATTGACAAGCAGGAAGCATAATGATTTTACAAAGGGAACGTGTGTTGCTCATGATTACGTTGGGGGTGAAAGGACGTTGCAGAAATGAACGATACCTATTAAATTCATTTGTATTTCCGGCCAGAGTGAAGACCCAGTTAAATGAAAACCCAAAACAATGAAAGCAAAATGAGACCAGCAGCTGCTACGATGATATAAATAGTGATATTTCTACACATCACATTTTAATGATAGACTATACACTCTGTCATGTTTTGATGCTACATATGATGCACTGACCCCGACAGTAACTGTAAAACCCTTTCCGGTTGTAGAAAATTAGTACAGCTACATCGTTGAACTACCTGATTATTACGGAGCACTCCTATCAAATTATGTACAATATCGAATTTTTTTCTCCAAGAGTTCATTTACAAAAATCTTTTTTTTTTTTTCCTCTTCTCATCCGAAACACACACATACGCATCCAAAACACGCACAGCTGGTAGAAAAGAAACAATAAAAAGACATTTCTTCTCCTCTCCTGTGTTCACCACCATTTTCACTCAGAAAATGTACAATCCCTGTGTTCTGTTGCGTTTGATTGGACACGAATCTCATTGAGAGCGCTTTAAAAGTGGCAGATGTGTCTTCCAGCCACTCGAAGGATTCTCATTAATAATAAAACAGGAAGTGACCCACAGAAGTGTCCTGAGCTGATGCCTTTCGCTGAGAGTCTCCCTCTCAGTCTAGACACGTACATGAAAAGATGCCTCATACAAACTGCTACATTTTTTTTTTCTTTTTCTCTTTGTAAAATTTTATCTCGAAAACGTCTATGAGTTTCATGAACTGGAAGTTGGAAGAAAGTCCGAGGAATGGCAGCTGAAAGTAATTGCGTAGATTGCCTTCTGATAGCGAGCCTCTCTGTCTGAAGGATGTCACCTGATCAGAAGACTTTTGGGGATCTCCTGGATTTTATATTCTGTGATAAATAAACACTAAAAGTAAAGAGACATGGAGTGAATCTAAACATAGTATCGTAAGCACCACCACAGTGTATGGGCAGGAGAACACACATGTTAGGATGGCAGAATGAGCTGCCTTGAGGAGTGACAGCAGACTCTTAAACACTGCCAGCATGGCTTCTCAGCTTGGGAAGCAGTCTTTGGTCACAAATCAAAAGCTAAATGGTATTGAATGTCAGCGATAAGCTGTCCGAGTGTGTATCACTGACTGATGGTGTCCATTTCCACTCCTTGGGATAGGATCCTGAGCTTCTCTTTCATATCTAAATCCTCCTTTTTCACTGGGTTCTCTGTGGTAGTTATTAACACCTCTTCACAGCTTGTTATTACTGTGAAAAGCCCTCTTAGTCTCCAGTGCTAGCGTTAGTGTGATCACACACAAATTTCAATGGCCGTCGCCATCACCATCTGGCTTTTGTTCTTGTCTCGTCCCGGAGACTGGTGCTGTCCAGACTCCTCTCTGGGAGACAATGGGTCGGAGAGGACACTCCGTTTGAGCGGAGCTGGGCGCAAGCAGGACGTTCCTGGAGGCGTGGAAGGCTCGGGGTGTCTGTGGGAGGAACGTGAAGAGGTGGATGTTGAGGAGGAGGTGCAATTGCCGGTACACACTCCAGAGCTTGACCTCTCACCTCTCTTGGCTCGGCAAGATGCTCTGCGCCTGAGCTCGCTGACCAGCTCGTATTTGACAAAGCAGAAGACGTCCTTGACTCCGCAGCGTTTTTCTGGCTCAGCAGCGAGCAGCCTCTGAAACATGCGCAAAGCATCATCGGTGAAGCGGCGCCACTGAGACGGGTAAGTTCCCACGGGACAACCCGCCTTCTGCCAGCGCCGAAACTCCTCGTAGAAGGCATCAGCGGACATAGCTGCCTCCCAGGGGAAATTGCCCGTCAGCATACAGAACACCAGCACGCCAAACGCCCACACATCCAGGCTGGTGGTCACAAGAAAACCGTCTGTACGGTTGGCGCGGCAAACCTCTGGAGCCGTGTAGGGGATGGTGCCGCTCACCCGTTTCACACGACAGCCCACGCGTCGGGTCATGCCAAAGTCAGCCAGCTTGATGCGGCGGCACTCGCGGTCAAACAGGAGCACATTCTCTGGTTTGACGTCGCGGTGCACCAGGTTTTTACTATGCATAAAGTCCAGGGCCAAGCCCAGTTGCTGCATGCACCGTTTGACCATGTCTTCTGGAAGACCCACCTAAGAAAATACAGAGAAAAAATAAAACAGGCAACTTTGATTAATATGGTCTGATAGGTACATTCCAATGTGTAGGAGGTGAGAGGTGACGCAGGAAAAGAGCCTTATGGTGAGCATAACGTTATATAAAGGAAAACTGAAACACACAGAATCTCAGTTCTGAGTCTTGCTTCAGCCATTTTTAATGAGTCTTTAGAAGAACCTTGAAGTCGAGCATTCCCTGCACATCAACTGGAATAGCACTAAAGGAAAGTGAATGCTTTGCACAGAGGAAACCGGGACAAAGAAGAGGCTCCAATCCCAGGAGAGCTTGTTAGAACTGCCGTGTCTGAACATTGTGACTGATTGGAGCAGCTCCGGCTGACTGTGAGGCAGATGATTGGTGGAAGGCTGAACGATAGCGTTACCTGTGGGGGTATGATGTCGAAAAGGTCCCCAGCAGGTGCATACTCTTGTCCAAACACATAGCTGTCCTCTGTCTCGAAAAGCACGTCCAGGACTTTGATGATAAAAGGGCTACAGCTAAGTGAGCCTGTTAGGCTGTATTCCCGCAGGAAACTTTTCAGCTTTGTCTTGTTCTTGGTAACAAACTTTAGTGCCATTTTGGTGCCTAGAAAAAAAAAAACACATATTAACATAGAGAACAAATAAACACAGTTAAGCTCTGGTGTACTAAACCTGTATCGCAGATAAGTACTGCCAAAATTTTGCTGTCCAACATTGTCCATGTGTTATCCAAAAGGCACTTAATGTGAATTTGGAGCTGTTTTCTGACACTCTCAGGGAATAGAAAGATTTCTGGCTACTCAACCCTTTCTTTGTGACAGCTGCTGCCTTCATTCATATAAACACGTACAGTGAATGAAACTCACCTCCATCACCAGCTGTTCACAATCACAGCTGGAGATTCTCTTTAATACTCACACAGCACGATAAATCTCTGACACATTGTCATTCTGCTCCGCACCACTTTAAATACTTACTTTACCCTGCTTAGGCCCAGCCAACTCTCTAATCTTGGTTTTCTTACGACAAAAGATTAAAACCTAAACCTAAAAAAATCCTGAACAAACCTTTCTAATTCTGCTGAAATTAATTCTCGGCAAAGTGCCTTGAAACTTTCCAGCGTGCTGCTCAGCCTTAAGTGGTTATGCTCAACTGCGAGGCATGCTGGTACACTGTGGATGCTGAGATCGTAACAATCTGCTATCCTAAATTTCAATTTTTATGCTTGATTAGATGGTTGACAGTCAAGGCATACAAATGAGACGGGGATGGAGGCTGAAGAGCTTTAGCACCAACTCACCCTGTGTCCTGTGTACCACCAGGTCCACCTTCCCGTAGGTGCCCTTCCCCAGCTCGCGGATGTGCTCGTACTGTTTGGCTACATCTGCGGCTGATAAAGAGGTGATGGCCAGGGCCTGCATGTCCTCCACGGGCACCCCTCCACAGTAGCCCATTTTCGATGTAGGGGAGCCGCCGCCGCTACCCACCCGTCCTGGCCCAGATGGAGAAAGAGACAGGCTCGCCTTGACACTGTGGGGCAGACTGATGGGAGAGGAGAAGGCTGGTTAGAGTCAGATTACTATGACGTATACATGCACTATATTGCATGTGTTTATCCTTCTTGAGTGTCACATCTATGTATTCTCGTCCCGGCAGCCCGTCCCAAGGGACGGTTAAATCAGAAAGGCTTTAATGGATCTTCATTTCCATGCAATCAATTCAGGGAGAGCATCTACAGGGGGAGAACTTGCAGTAAGTGTATTGGACTTCCTGCTGTCCCTCTAGATCACTCTGGCCAGCTATCAAATGTGACTGTTCTCAGACAGCACTTACTGGCAGACAGCAACGGGTAAATCAATAACAACAGGTAGAAGGACGAGCAAAAGGAAACACATTGAGAGTACTGACAGTTTTAAGGTGTAAACATGCTGGTAAGACATGCATGCCGCAGAAAGACACCACTCTGAACTGATTGTTGTCCATATAAGTAATTAGCGAGGGTTCGCCTTCGCCTTGAAAATACATCTGAGTTTGCGCCTGAGTATTTCCGTCAAATTGCTCAAAGTGAAAAATAAATTACTGCAACGGAGAAGTTTTGACTGATTTTCAAAAAGTGCTAAGTTTGAAATAGGTCAAACTGATCCTGTGAGAGTAAAAATATAGCTGGTTTAATTGAGTGCTCAGACACACATCACTGATAGCAAATTAAATATCAGGGACGAGCGGATGCGCATGTTTTGGTTACAATGTTTGAGCGAATCAAAGGAAAATGAAAGAAAACGAAAACTATCAAGTAAAGTACACAAAACTGAGCTTTTGGTGAAATGAAGCAGAACACCCTAATGATCCTATCCATTGTCTCCGTCTCTGTTCAACCCGCCCCACCCCTACTGACACACACAATCAACTTTAATCATCCAATCATGCACAGCAAGCGCGCACACACACAACACTAGTAGGAACCAAATCAGCACAAACAATTTTGCTGATGGCCTTTTTCATCCATCATTCAAAGCCAACTGCCTTGCTCTTTGTTCTTCTTTCCCTGCAGCCACTTTCTCAGCACCACTGCTTTAAAGCAGGTTCAAAATAAGAGCATCATCAGTGTGCTTGTGCCAACATCTGGGCACACTTTGGGGTTTGTGTTAAACAGGACTTAACACATGGTACTAATTGTTCAGCTGACGAAAATATGGCACCGGATTTTTTTTCCTGAGACATTTGGATGGTGCTGCTCTTGTGGGAAGAATGTGATAAATATAGCTATTAGACAGCGAAGCCTAAAATAAGATGCAGCCATTTGCAGCCTTGTGTTCTTGGCTCAACACCCTTTTTTAAAAGAAAAAAAAAGACTGCAAATAGAACAAGTGCCCTGTGTACCCCATGTACTCTGCAGATAAGACTTGTTTCTTGATTTTATCATAACCGTGGAGATGGTTATATAAGACACTATGAATATTGTAGCCATCTCGTGCTGAGCGTGCTCGCTGTATGTAGCCTTCAGCAGAATCAACACAAGAGCCGATCATTGTCCAGATCGGTCTGAGGTCCGGGTTTGGTGATTAAACATTTAAACGGGACGGACAAACAGACAGAATATTTCCTCTGACCGCCCACCCCGCGTGGCCCCGCGGCCTCGACCAGTCCAAAAGGGAGCTTGCTTGCTTGCTTGTTTACTGGCACACCTTCCAGTCAGCTCCACAGGCTGAATGCGGAGCATTACAGCATGGACCCATAATCCCATTACTCAGCAGCTCCCACAAAGACAACTTCCCCCACCCTGCATTTCCCTTGCAGAAATGGATTAAGTATCCCAAAATGTGTGAGGACGGTCGGAAGATGGTCCTCTCTGCACTGATATTGTAAATGTGATCCAGGAGAAAAAGCAGCCCGGTGGGTTTAAGGTGCGGAGATGAGGCTGTGAGTTTTCTGGGAGAGGGTTGCGTGTGAGTGTTTTCACGCCAGTGTTTGAGGAGGGGAGGCAGGTGTATCAGTCGCACAGTGTCAATCTATCAAAGGCCCTTTGTGTTCCTACCTCAGAGAGGGAGCAGCTGTCTCGGCCTCAGCACGACTCAGCATTCGTGCTCGACCGCTGCCACATGCCCCACTGATCTGCCGCGCTGCCCTCTGCTCCTCTCCTGTCCTCTCAGGCGGCTACAGACAAGGTAACATGCACACGCTCCACATACAGATGAAGATTTGGCTCGAGACAAATTTGCATGTCTGGGAGCTAGTCTTATTCATTTTTAATCATCACAAAGCCTTTTTTTTTTAAAAAAAAAAACATCTCCCTGGACTGACTGCGTGTTCCAGTATTTGTATTTCTACTGTTGCGAGAAGGCCTACAAAAAAACAGTGATTTACTTATTTTCTTTTAGGAAGCCTCTGACTTCCCTCATTCTGAAAACAAGCCTGTTTTCAGAATTCTTTAAAAAAAATGAGGTGATACAAGGTTTTTGATCAGAAGCAGCAATCTGCTAATTTATCCACACATACAGATTGATATTCTTGATCTGTTTAGGAATTATTGCAGAATAAATGACTGTTACCCCAGAAAAAAAGCAAAAAAAAATCAGGTGTTACTTCATTATAACCACAGCAATGGTCTGACACCTTCATGTCTCATCCAAGATTAAACACACCTTTTCTTCTAGATGGAGATGAACACCGTGATGCCAACAGCTTCAAGGTGTGCTCTCGACATGTGTTTAGTCCAGTGTGTTCTTAGCCTCGGATTAGATGGAAGTCTCCCACGGGTGGAGTACTGTACAAGCACTAATGGTGCACATAGAACAAATCCTACTGGGGTGATCCTTTGATTTTAGCTGTTAGCTTTCATATAGTGCCACCAGCAAGTCCTAAATCTTGCCAGTCTTTGCAAAGAAAGAGAGTGCAGCCAGCTAACATTACAGCTCAGCTTTTTTTTTGTTTTTTTTTCCTGGAGTATCCAAGTCACAGCTCCTGACATTGACTGACACTGCTTGGGAGTTTTTCAAATTTATTTTCGTGGCACTTTGAGCACCGCCAGGCAAGTGAGAAAGTAGACATCTCTGCTCAGACTGAGCGATAAATTTCATATTAGGCTAAAGTCACACTTTGAGACAAAATCCTTGCAAAACTGCACTCCGTCCTTTTGTGTTTAGTGTTACCGTGCAAACGCATTATTCCAGCAGGTCAACAGGACGAACGCTTTAGTGCCGTTAATCTGAGCATTTCAGCGTTTGACTCAAAGAAACTCAAGTGCAGCTTCGCAGAGATGGCTGGAGACCCTTAACGTAGTGATTTGTTCTCCAAAGACAAACTGAAATAATGCCAACGATTCATTACCGTAAGGAATCAGACAAATCTTATCTGTCACATTAACATGGGGCTCATTAGGGAGAATAATTGTGCATTCAGTGAGCTATTGGATCCCCCAGTGTGATCTGTATGAGTGCCGCAGTTGCAATGAACTGTGGCATGACTTTGATTATGACATAAAAATCAATATAAATACACATCATAGATATTAGTTTTGTAAAGATGAGAATTTGGTAGCCGGTCTCTGATAAATGCGTGTTAATGCGGGCAAAGCATATATTACTGAAGGCAGCTTTACACACACACACACACACACACACACACACACACACACACACACACACACACACTGTTTGTCCTTTTAAGGCCATTCCTTCCTTCCTCCTCTCCTTCATCTCGTTTGTCTATTGCTGAAAATATAAACAAGTGGCTAATGAAAGAAATAAATAGATTGCAGAGCCTGCCTCGCAGCTTTACCTCTCTCTGTTACTAATGGACTAGTTGCTTGGCTCTTGGCAGAAGAGTCATTATGGGTGAGGACTGATCTCTTGTGTCCAATTTACTGTCAAAATGCCCAACGTGCCTCGCCTCTGGGTCAAAGTGAAACCAGTGAGCGAAATACGATGTGACTAATGCGGTTTCTCTTGCTGTCTGTCTGAAAATAAAACAACTGCATGCACTGAAAGACATAGATAGTGTCTGTTTGGTCTGTCTGCCTGTGTTTCCCTCCTTCTGGTCTCACCATAGCTGGGCAGAATAAAAACACAGATCATTCGATCAAAACTAAATGGCTTCCTCCTGACAGCCACTTGCAGGAAGGACACTCTGTTCTTTACTCAGGCTTAAAAAAAACTGAATCGCCTTCGTCAGCAATACAAAACTTCATGCCCAATGAGCTGGTGGGTTTAGTGCCTCCGTCCTGCTGTGCTGTGATAGGTGAACCAGTATCCCAGACCACAGACGCTCACTTTGACAAATCACCTGCTGTCATCCCTGCACAGCTGCCCATATGGACGGACCCCTACTGGGACTGAGCGTGCTGTAACCTGCTCCTGAATGGCCTTGCTTCTACCCTTTTCCCCCCATCATCCCTCTCTTCCTCTGCTGCGTGCCACATACCCTGGCACAAATGCTGCCCGGCAGCTGCCTCCTGCTGGAAAGACCAAAGAACCTGTATGAGATAACCCAAGGTTAAATCTTCCCAAACAAGGACTGAGTACAGAGGTTAGCTGCGAGTGGTGATACTGCAAGGACGTATCGGTCAAAGTCGACAATCAAGGCCTATCAGTGACATAAAAATATGAGAAAAAAAAAAACCACACATCAAGAATAACAGCTATCATTATTGTAGTTTATGATTAAGGCTTGGGGCAAATGCACTTCTAAACATCTGATTATAAACGCCAATCAAAATCACTGTCAGAACCACCCTCACTCGCAGGCTACCCTCACTCTCTTACAGTCTCACAATCCAGTAACCTGAGAGAGAGAGAGAGAGAGAGAGAGAGAGAGAGAGAGAGAGAGAGAGACGTATGGGGGAAATCCAGTGAGAGAACTGAAGCATCGCTCCCTCAGTACCACATAGCCTGTGTCCCTATGATGTCATATACATGAGGAAATGGGACTTTAATATGAGATCAGTAAAATGGGGTTAAAATGGGGGCGTAGCTAAATGATGTAACAGCTCTATTAAGGAGGACATTGCCCCCCCTCCCCCCCAACCATTTCATCTTCCACTTCAAGCCAAACTAACACTATATGATGATTTGTTATCTTCCAAAAGCACAATAGCCTCTAACCACAATCAACGCACTAATGCTGATTGCTCAGGCTGCATTCACTAACCCTCTTTATCGCTCTCTAAATACAGCTATGACAGAGCATTCGTGTAACAACTAAGTAAAACCTAAGAGCAAGAACATACATAATTAAAACACTAATTGACCAACTAATAGAATAATGCCATATTAACACAAATCAAAAACAAAAAGCCTAAAAAAAATAAGGTTGTTATTCTTGCAACAAGAAAAAAAGAACCCAAGAAAAGCCAACAAAGAGGAAACACAAGTGCATATACACAATCTGTACACTAATTGGGTGTCATTAGATGTTGCAGGATGTAGTCTGTGGGTATTTGTTTTGTCTGTGTATTTTCATCCAGCAGGGGCGAGACATCCAAGCAAGGGGAGTAAAAAGCTATGCTATCCTAAGTGACAATTCATTTGCATTCCTTGTGCTCTCTGGGCAGCCATTTTTTACTGTGGCAACCACTATACAGTCAAACTGTGCCCCCTGAAACAGCTTCGTTTAATAAAGCGATCTAAATCGGGCAAAACTTTGTTAAAGACGGCGCATTAGTCACGTCCATGTGGGTGTCAGAGACGGGCTTAGTTGGTGCTTGTGTGTGAGCTGGAGCTGCTTATTGCCTGTTATACTGTAGCTGTCTCAGGAAGCTACAGTATTTCTGCAGGGTTTGTTTTGAACATTTTGGTGGACTTCACACTGTTTTTTTTAATAAGAGACTGAAGATGTTGTCTTGAGTTTATGAATCAGAGCCCACTTTGATTTAGGATCACATCATTTGTCATTTTGAGGAGATTTCTGGGATGTTTGTATCCTATCATGCCTGTGAATCTGAATGCATATAATTTATCTTTCACACTGTTCAGGTCAATAATGCGCATGTCCGACTTCATGAGGACAAAAATAAATAAATCTGCCAAAGCAGAAATAAATCTCAGCCATTGCAGCTCATTTATACAATTGTTGGCTGCAGTTGTGTTTCATTAGAGCCCATTACCAGCCTCCAGCTTTTGCTTTTACTGGATTTTAAAGTCAGCTGTTCATTTAAAAGCATTAGACAGCATTAAGGATGAGATATCACCTGTCTGCTCTGGACAAAGTCTGAAAGGGCCATTAAAAACGAGGACCACCCCGGATGCCCTCACATCCACCGAATGGACTGAATAACAAAAGCAGGAAGAAAAAAAAAGGGGGGGGGGGGTCCAATAATGTAGACATAAAAAAAAAACACAAATCAGGTCGTTTCTTAACCATTAATTAGAATTAGTTATTAATCATAGCCTAGTGGTCAAAATATAAAGCTGCTCTGCTGTATAATAAGTGCTGACACTGTGTTATGCTCCTGTATTATTTATGGATGGATATGTTGTGAGTGGGTTAAAGTTGAAAGTTACTCCGAGTCGAAGCACTAGATTTTAATTGCAAGAGCATTTTATTCAAATTCAAAATAAAAACAATTTAAAGAAATTAAATATGCATGTAAACATTTCCCACCTCAGCTCTCTCTTTCCTTTTCTTTCTCTCTTTCTTCCTTTCTAGTGTTCTGTATCATGTAGACTGACCCGGTTTCGGGCACCTCAGGGTGCATCTAGGTGTTACTCACTCACCTGCTGGCGACCTGTCTCTCTCCTCCATGGTCCTGCATCCGCTCGGCGAGCAGAGCCGCTGCGCTCTGCTCAGCGCTGATCCGTTTGCTTCTGCTACCTCGGTTCTCCTCGTTATCGATCACTTAGAAGCAGCATAGATTTATTTAAAAAAAACAACAACAACAACAAAAAAACACCTTAACCCCTTCGCAGTTTCGCAGCTGGCAGCGCTCGAACCAAGTCCGTCGCTGCTGCGCTTTGCTCGCCGCTGGCCAGACAAGATGCTTTGCCCTGTTTCTGGAGATGCGCTTCAGTTTGAGACTTTCTTTGCAGCCGGATGAAATCAAAGCAACATCTGATGCTTAATGCTGAGATGGGGACACATGCTGGGATCCCTCCTCTGTGCGCCCACCATCTGAACCTGCCAAGCAGCGGGAGAAGGAGGAGGAGGAGGGTGCGTGTTTATCTTTCGCTCCTCCAGCGGTCCGCATGACCCAGTTCAGCACCACACACACATACACACATACCCACAATCAAAGGCGAACCCATTCATTCACATCCACGCAGGAAGCTCAGCAAAGCCCCGCTCTGCACGCACGGACGAATTTGCATGTTCCCTTTCCCTCTGAGCTCAGCTCAGCGGCCGTGCTGTCACTGTCGGCCAGTCGGTCCGTTTTTCCGTCGGTCTGGAGTTGGGAAGTGGAGGGGGCGGGGTGGAGAGGGGGGGAGCGTCTCAGATGTTTCTCCTTTGCAGGTTCTACCAGTCAGTTTCTTCATTGTTCACCGTCTCCACCCTCCAGCAAACTAAATGTGCTCACGTGTCCTGGGTCCTAGTGCCGTTCCGATGCCATCCAACATCCTGAAATGAGTCCAGGAGCTTTTTTACTTTTGATTCATGCTTTGAACGAACAGGCTGCTCCGCTCTTGCATAATTCAACAGCTTATGGCCTTAATTGCGTGTACCTCACACGATGACTTTGCCAACTGTCCTTATTAGGTAACAGCGAGGCAAGACTTTCAATTAATTCACTGCCCCGGTAGCTCCCCTTTACTGTACATGTTAATCAACAGGCCTCCCGCCGCACTTGTTTGCCAACTTGAACAGACTGGACTGAGAAAAACGCCTTGACATAACAGGGATAACTTTAGTGCATCATCATCCACGAGCAGGCATAGCAGGGTGTTTGCTTGAAGTGGTTACATTTTGTCTCTCTATATATAGTAGACCTTGTCCAGATGAAGTTCTGCTACTTTATCTCAGACCCCAAATCCACAGTAAACCAAGAAGAAACTTTTTTCCCCCTCCTGTCTGCTCTTTGTGCTTTTCCTACTTGCTCTTTTCACCAAGCCCATCTAAATAACAAAGAGATGCAAGTTTGAATCCAATTACATATTGACAGTGAAAAATAAGCTGCTATAGCATCTAAGGTTAGGAAAGGGAAGAACGACTCGCAGAAAAAAGGGGTAGCACAGGGGAATGTGATCTTTATTTTCCTGAAAGTGAAAATTTTAACCCAGGTTGTTTTTAAATCCTTGTTGGGGAGGAGGTGGATATTGAATAGCTGCATCTTCAGCACCTCTCTGAGGCATTCAGGTGTCTCACACTACACTGCAGAGTTAGGCCAACAGGCAGCGAGGCGAAGAGTTTTCTCGGGGTTATCATGGGAACAGAGCTGTTGTAAATCATCATGAAGGTCAAGAACTGTGCGCTGACAGCAGAGAGCATGAAGGGTCAAATACACTGGGAGGAGGGGCGGGGGGGGGGGCACAGACACACACAGAGACACCTCTGAGCTGTGAACAAGTAGGGCTGCTACTCCTCCCCTCCTCACTCCTTTTTTCAGGCACAAAACTCATGTCCCAGTTTTCACTTTTTGTGTGTCACCTAAAGTTTTCCACCTTTAGTTGCAAGAGGATGGCCCTGTTTTTCTTTTTTTTTATTTCTGTGTTCTCAAATTTATCTTCATGCAGAGTGTACTGCGTTACTTTGTATCCCAGCTGCACTTCAAACTGCAGTGTCATAATAGGAATTCACGCTGGGCCTCAGGAAAAAAGAAAACATTCTTAATGTCATAAACCTAATTTAAGAGTTTTTTTGTTTTTTTTTACTGATCAGTAAATCAAGCATGTAAAAGTTGAAAGTTATATTTGTCATAGATGATTTGGTCTTGAGCAGCATGATGGTGTGGTGGTTAGCATCTGTTGCCTCACACCAGGAAGAAGATCCTGGGTTTGAATCCAGTCTGGGACCTTCCTTTGTGGAGTTTGCATGTTCTCCGGGTACTCTGTTTTACTCCCACAGTCCAAAGACATGCATGGGGTTAGGTTAATTGGTGGATCTAAACTGACCGTGGGTGTGAATGTGAGCATGAATGGTTGTCTTCCTCTCTGAATTGGATAAGCAGAAGAAAATGGATGGATGATCTAGGAATTCTTCTGTGTCAAAAGCACAGGTTTGAGACTCCTCTAAACACTGTTTCAGACATTTCTTTCTACTTTTGTCCCTGTATGATGTCAAAGAAGCGAGTACAGCGGTCAGTGAGGGGCAGCCATTCAGAAGAAAGTTGGCTTAAAGGAAGGGTAGCATTAAAGGAAGAGAAGCTAAAGACAGTAGATGAACTGAGGGACTGATCTGATGACTCTTAATCTTATTATACTCCTACTTTATGACATTCACTGAGCACTGGCTCACCACAGGGCTGTGTGCTGAGCCCCCTCCTGTACTGCCTCTACACCTATGACTGCAGTCCAGCCCACAATAACAACCTCATCATCAAATTTGCTGATGACACCACAGTGGTCGGATTCATCTCAAGGGGACATGAGGCAGCCTACAGAAAGGAGGTCCTCAAGTTGACAGCCTGGTGTTCAGAGAACTACCTGGCACTGAACACCATGAAAACCAAAGAGATAATCATCGACTTCAGGAAACACAGGACTGACCCAGCCCCCCTCTATATCAACGGCGAGCGTGTGGAGAGGGTCCACACCTTCAGGTTTCCTGGTGTCCTCATCTCTGCTGATCTTTCTTGTTCAGATAACATCACATATAGCTCAGCAGCAACTTCACTTTCTGAGGGTCCTCAGGAAGAACAACTTGGACTCAAATCTGCTGCTGACCTTCTACCGCTCATCCATCGAGAGCCTGCTGACGTACTGTGTCACAGCATGGTACGGCAGCTGCATTGAGGCAGACAGAGTGAGGCTTCTGAGGGTAGTCAAGACAGCGCAAAGAATCGTTGGCTGCCTTCTCCCCTCCCTGATGGACAGCTACTGCATCTGCAGCACCAAAAACATCACCAAGGACAGCTCACACCCTGGCTTTGAACTGTTTGACCTGCCGCCCTCTGGCAGGCGCTACAGGTGCATCAAAGCCAGAACAAACAGACTTAAGAACAGTTTCTTTGCCAGAGCAATCACCACCCTGAACTCACACACCCACCCACTCTAACTGTGCAATACCCACATCTCTGTGCAATATTATATTATTCATACTGAACAATATCTATCACTCCTATATTGTGTAATATCCAATATTCATTCACTAGTGCAATATTCATTCACCAATTGCAATACTCACCATCTTCATTATTACATGTATATACTTATTTTATTTTTTACAATGTATATATTTTTATACATTGTTTTATTTTCTGTATATTTTTAGAAGATCTACTTTATATTTTAGAAAATATGACTTTCTACAACATGGCACTGAACAGGACTGGCCCTTCAATCTCATTGTACATTCTGTATAATGACAATAAAGGCATTCTATTCTATTCTTTTCCTGTGTTGTTTTGTTTTCAAAGAAATATATATATATTTTTTTTAAAAAGCAATAAAAGTGCTAAAATGTGGACACATGATGCGTTCACAGGCGTTAAGTTAAAGCAATCGTCAAAATCAAAGTGATACAAATCACTAAAGTGTCACAACCCATTTCAATGTGGCAAAAAAAAAAATGTTTCCAAAGCGGGACTACATTTCCCACAATGCGCCACAGGCCGATGACGCTATATTTAAGCGCGAGTAACCTTGTCTTACTAGTCTGGAGTGTTGTTAAATCAGGTGTGGATACAATTTTGACATATTTATATATTTTTAGTTTACTCTGGAGTAATGAGCAGATATATTTTACCCGTGTCTGTCTTTGGAGCGGTGTTTGGATGCGCTGTTTTACTGAAGTGAGTAACTAATCATCATCATGACACTATGGGATGTAACTGGCTGCTTTATTTACACAGGATATGTGCCATATGCTGCTGAAGTGCATCAAATTCAGCGTCAGAGAGTTGTTGTACGGCGTATTGTCAAGTAGCTGTTACGTTATTTAGTAGGTTTTGTAGTAGCTGAAGGGGAAACACTTCACTCTTATACCACCCCACAAAGTGCAGCCGTCTTGGCTCAACTGTAAAGCTGAATATAGCAGATTTTACAGATTGATAAGGTGTTAATGATATTCTGTTCGCACATTATACAGTGTGAAGTTCGGAGACTTTTTTTTTTAATTTGTTGCCATAATTATTCCAAAAAAGAACATTCCCGGGTCACATTTGATTCTTCAGACTCACACGAAAGCCTCTGACAGGCAGGTGTTTTCTCTTGGGTTACTGATTGCACTTCTACTGGAGTCTGTAGGCATGTGCAGTTTGGGGCGGGGGGGCTACATTAATCAGTGTTTCTAAACTGGCTGCAGATTTGAATGTGAGTGGCAATGTTTGTTTGTCTCTTTGTAGGTAACAAGTCCAGTTGTGAAACTGACTCACTGCTAAATATTCCACAGTCAACTGTTAGCGGTATTATAACAAAGTGGAAGTGATTGGGAATGACGGCAACTCAGCCATGAAGTGGTAGGCCATGTAAAATCACAGAGTGAGGTCAGCAGATGCTGAGGTGTATAATGTTCAGAGGTCACCAACCTTCTGCAGGGTCAATCACTGCAAATCTCCAAACTTCATGTGGCTTTCAGATTAGCTCAAGAACAGTGTGTAGAGAGCTTCATTGAATGGGTTTCCATGGCTGAGCAGCTGCATCCAAGCCAAGCCAATGCAAACATTAGATACAGAGGTGTAAAGGATGCTGCCACTGGACTCTAGAGCAGTGGAGACGTGTTCTCTGGAGTGATGAAAGACGTTTGGCTCCTTCCTGTTCCAATATGACTGCACACCAGTACACCATGGAGGTCCATAAAGACGTGGATGAGCCAGTTTGGTGTGGAAGAACTTGACTGGCCTGCACAGAGTCCTGACCTTAGCCTGATAGAACACCCGAGACTGTGAGTCAGGCCTTCTCATCCAAAATCAGTGTCTGACCTCACAAATGCGCTTCTGGAAGAATGGTCAAAAATTCCCATAAACACTTCTAAACCTTGTTGACAGCCTTCCCAGAAGAGTTGAAGCTGATATAGCTGCAAAGGATGGGCTGATGACATATTAAACCCTATGGATTAAGAATGGGATGTCACTCAAGTTCGTATGTGTGTAAAGGCAGACGAGTACCTTAAATCCAAATGTATGATCGGTGCTTTTTGAAACATCGAACGCACGGTGAGCTCGGAGAACGTCGCTGGCTGATAGCACGGTGATTGTGACATATCTACTCTTTGTGTTATGTGCATGTAACCTTTGTGTTACCAGTCTGCTGGAGTGTGGATACAGACTGGCAACGAGTCCAGAGTGTGCCCCTCCTCTCACCCCATGACCGCTGAGATGGCCTACAACCCTCCCACTACCCTGAACTGGATAAATGGTTAAGAAGATGGATGGATGGATGGATAAACAACAGTGATGCTGAGTTATAAAAGCAGTTCAGTAGAATAACTGCTGCAGGCCAATTAAGGTGTGAACTGAGGTCTGAGGGCAGTTATGTAATGTTCACAGGTGTGACAACCTCTGGTTGCTTGCTAGAGTGAGAGAAATCTGGCCCCCTTTCTCATTTCTCACTTGCTACAAGCTCACTTCCTTTCCTCACCTCCTCTCCTTGTGTCTTAGGCTTGAATTATTGATTCGTTAGCCTGAGCTGAAGGCCAGTTTAGGTCAGGTCCTGTTGTTTTTAAATGTGCTGCATAAATAAAGTGGACTTGACTTGACTTCCCACCTGAGATGTAAGCGGAGGAGGCGAGAAAGAGACATGAAGAGAAAAGAGTGAGGGCATGTAACAAACTTACATGTTGCTTCAGAGCTGTAATGTTAAAGCAATCCCAGTCGAATGTGAGGTGGGGCAGAGTCATCTGCAGCTAATGCCACTCTGTTTTATATCTGCCAGTGAGCTGGGTGGAAAGTTTTGACACTATCTTAAATAATTAATAGAACCTATGTATACAGAAAAGACTCCTCCTCCCGCCATGGTCTGTATATTCCAGATGTGTGTCACGCTCATAGCTTTGCCAAGCCTCCTCTGTCCTTTCTCCTTCTCAAGATGCACTTAAAGAACTGAGACATCCTTCAAGAGGGTGAGATGAGGTCACAGGCAGGAGGACGGAGAAGACAACGAGCACCATGACAACTGGTTTTGATGCTGAAGTTGGAAGCGTTATAAGTTATAAGATGCCACTAAACTCTTTTTAAATTCTTCTCATAGAGACCGTGTGACTGGAGGCCGGTGTCCCAGTAAGGCTAACATTAATGGAAAGACTGTGATTGTAACAGGAGCTAACACAGGCATTGGGAAAGAGACTGCCCGAGAGCTGGCCAGAAGAGGTATGGAGAACCTATGATTCCCCTCTGATTTGGTGCAAAAAAGGCACGGCTTCTGTGCTCTTACTGACCCCCCCCCCCTTTTTTTTCTTCTTCTTCATTTCCTATATCATCAGGGGGTCGGATTATTATGGGATGTCGTGATATGGAGAAGTGCGAGGCAGCCGCAAAAGAAATTCGGGGTAAAACCCTGAATCCTCACGTTTACGCACGTCGCCTCGACCTGGCCTCCACAAAGTCAATCCGAGAGTTTGCAGAGACGATCAAACAAGGTGATGAACCCCAGATTGCAGTTTACTTATGGGTTCAGGTATGGAAATAAAGCAAGCTTGGTGAAAGTTTCTGCAACACTGTCTTTACTATAGAGGAGCAGCGCGTGGACATACTGATAAACAATGCAGGGGTCATGAGGTGTCCAGCATGGAAGACAGAAGACGGTTTTGACATGCAGTTTGGAGTTAATCACTTGGGTACATGCTGCAAATGAAACACATTAACCACTAATAGAAAAAAAAAAAAAAACTCCTGTGTTCACAATCTAAACTGACTTTGCATTCCAGTGAAAATTCCCTTCATCCATCACGAGCTGATTCTGAGTTTGTGTCTCCCTCCAGGCCACTTCTTGTTGACGAATCTTCTGCTGGATAAGTTGAAAGAGTCCGCCCCCAGCAGAGTGATCAACCTGGCCTCTCTCGCCCACATTGTTGGAAAGCTTGACTTTGAGGACTTGAACTGGGAGAAGAAGAAGTTTGATACCAAGCAGGCGTACTGTCAGAGCAAGCTTGCCAATGTTCTGTTCACCAGAGAGCTCGCCAAGCGATTACAAGGCAAGTCTACTGGCTGTTGTCTATGTGGGCATGTGTGGGAGAGAGTACGGTCTATGTTCTTGTTTGCAATTGGCCAGTGGATACATGTATGTGCAATATACATATATTTTTAAACAATGTTGTGTGTAACAGGCACAGGAGTCACAGTGAATGCGGTGCACCCAGGAGTTGTTGCCACGGAGCTCGGGAGGCACACGGGCCTCCACCAATCACAGTTCTCGAGCTCTGTGCTCAGTGAGTATCCTGTTTCCTTACTGGACCCTGAATCAATAAATGCTTACCTAATGCATTTGCGACAGTTAGCCTAGGCTGTGTAGACCTGGAGACATCAGGCTAGTAAGTTTTCTTTCTTGTTCCTTATTATTAATAGGATGAAATTTGAAAATGATGCACCACTTATCTATAATAAGCTCTGTTCACAAAGTATTACTTTTTTTTTTTTTTATAACTCAACTGTGAAAAATACCCTTTAACTGGCATTAAATTTAACATCATCTCCTTAGATTTAGGAAGAGATCGAGCATGCGTCCCTTACTTGGGAAGAATAGCAGAAACTCTCTGTAAAATACTCCATAATAAACAAGTCTTGCATTGAAAATAGCACTTAATAGAAAGTAAATTAGTATCACTAATATTTAAAATGATAAAGGAAACGTAGCTTTCCCCTCGATTGCTAACAGTTATGTGGTTTGTCACAACCCCAGACAGTATAAACATGGATGTAGCTTCCGTGTCATAAGCCAATGCAGAAGTACCATCAGATTTGGATCCACCATGTAATACCATCTGGAAAGAGTCTGTGATCAGCAAGGGCTTCACAATGATCCCAAACACACTGCAAGTGCAGTAAAAGCACACCAGGATAGAAAACCACACAATGGAAGGCTATCAGTCATGGATTGGATACTTCATTTCCATTTATGTTTGCAGGCATTTCAATAAATCGCTGCACCTGTTTCTCATTTTCCTAGAAAATATAAAGAAATGAAGGCTGGCTCACAGTCTTTAGCACCTTTTACAAATACCTTTTACTTCATGTAAAATATTAATCACCAAAATAAGTCTTCCATAAAATGGTTCTTATAAAGCCTTTGAAATCAAACACCAGCAGTGTGACAAACACTGATGCAGCCTCCCTGCCTTTAACCTGCATTCTTTCTAATAGTCGGCAAAGGGTGACTCCTCTGGTTCCAAGCAAAACCTGTGTAGTGTTACCCTGGAAACTCCAACATAGGAGCAGAGGATTTCAGCCCTCGCATTAAAGTGGTAAATTAGCCTATCTCATCTCTTATCAGAACGCATGCTAATTATTTTACTAAAAGACTGAGGTGAAGGAGATTCTTCCAGCTGCTGTCTGTCTGCTCCCCCAAAGCCTTCCCTACTACCTCTTCATTAGCGCTCTTATTGGCCGACCTCAGGAATACCAATTTAAAAGACTTTGGTTAATGGCACCTTCCTTCTAAATTCTTAACTGCTAGATAGTTTTTAAGCCGTGAATATACTTTTGCTGCTAAGGGAACGCTAGTTTCATGGTCTAGAAAAGGGATTTGGTGTTGACTTAAAATTAACCCCTCCTCCCAGGTCCCTTCTTCTCACTGTTGGTGAAGAGCCCAGCACTCGGGGCCCATCCCAGCATCTACCTGGCCGTGTCAGAGGAGCTGGAAGGTGTGACGGGACGGTACTATGACGTGATGACCGAAAAGGAACCAGCGCCCCAGGCCCTGGACGATGAGGCGGCTTGTAGGCTGTGGGAGGTCAGCAGCAGGCTGGTGGGTCTGGAGCAAGAAGGACAGTCCGGCACGTCAAACGCGTCTGCAGAAAGCCAGAACAAAGCTGCACAGACAAACCCAGCGCAGACACTCGGACAGAATGTGGCACCAGCTGTCAGCGCTGTGGGGCTATAGGTCCTCTGAGCCAGCAGGAAATAATGGATCTTTATCACAGACATGGGAACAGTTCAGTGTCTGAGACTTTGAGTCTGGGGGTCTTTATAATGGCAGTCTTTTGTATGTTGCTTTATGTTCCTGCATCAGGGTGTGTTTTTTTTTTTTTTTTTTTTTGTGACTTTGGAAAAACACATTTATGCATTCAGAGTTCAATTCAGTTTGTCTCTCTGCTTGTGTTGGTAAACAAAAATGCTGGAAAAATGACAAGACGTGCTCAAAGTACTAACAATGGCAACCTACACAGTATGGGGAAGGGGCTTGGGGAAATGTGTCATTATGAACAAAAAGTGAGGTTTCCTAAATGCATCTATAAAAACATGAATATTTTTGTTCTTTTTAATGTCAATCACACCAACTTCCTGCTTTTCATGGAGGTTGAAACTGTTCGCTGTTTAAAAAAAACACACACACAAGCACACACTGTGTATCACATGCTTTCTTTCACAAACGGCACAAAGGAGGATGAATCGAATCAAATCTTTGTTTGAATCATGTCTGTAATTAGAGAAGACCGCAGTCTTACAGGAGCTGTGAAACTGTTTTTCTTGTGACTTCACTAATAAAAAGTTGAAATAAAGCGCCACCTGCCGGCTCAACATTAAAATACACGTGCTGAAGCTCACATAAACCCGAATAAAGAGATTTAGTAGTTTGTGCAATCATATATGGAGCACAGCTGGTAATTTCTTCAGGTGTACAGGTGTGTTTATGTTTTATTGTATATTTCCATCTTGGTATTAATTGATTTTGGTTAATCCATCACAGAAATATTAGGTTTTCTTTCTGCACTGCACCTCCATCTGCACTCTCAACTACTTTGCCATTCAACAATACTGTAACTTTTACACATTACCTTAGATTATTTTAAAAGCATTACAAATGATTTACTCCAATAATATTTTCAATAATTATTAGTATGTGATTTACTGAAAATGTTATTGGAGTTAAATCCAGCGTCGCTGATTTTAATGCACACTTTTATGAGCCCTTCTGTTGTAGCTCTATTTTTATCGTATAAATAAAGTTACTAAAGCCCTCATCTTACATGTCTGATGCTCTCAGACATGCAGCCTAAGTGCAAAGAAAAATATCCATCCCTAAAGCGTTTAGAGGATCCATTGCACAGGATTCTTTCCAACCGTATTTTCCAAAGTAAAGATCAATAGGGGCCACCCTGCACTAATGCGCACTGATCAGCATCAGCCGTGAAACCGTAAACTCTCGATCGTTTAATTCAGTGTTGGTTTACAGGTGGAGATCCTCCCTGGTGCCATCCCAGAAGCTGATGGTGATTGTAGCTGAGCAACAGAATAATAACAGGGTTTTCCTTTGCTGTGGAGACTGTCTCCGGAGGACGATGCTGTCTGAATCAAGCCAGCCTTGACCTCTAAAGTTTAGGACCCACAGCAGGGTCTGAGTTTTAACTGTGTTTTATTTGTGCATTTATATATTCTCTCTATCTTTGCATCCTGTGCGTTTTCAACGTGTTTTGACGGGGATGTATTCGATGTCTTGAATGCACCCTTGTCGGACTTCATTGCCCATAATGCATCACTAAAGGACGGAAAGTAAACGTCCAAGGTACAAATAGTTCCTTAAAAAAAAAAACAGTAATGAGTGAACTATAAATGCAGATACAGGTGGCCCTGGTTGTGATTTAGATAAGAGCTTCGTGTTCAAGTCGACGGTCATCAAAGCGGATTTTGCTGCTCTGTCAGCGCTACAAACTGCCTCGTTTTCTTCTTCAGATAACACGACGACAGCTGGACTTCAGAGAAAGGCGAAGAGTTGCAAGTATAGGGACACAACTATTAAGGTTTTTAGGAAAAATAATAGGAAAATATATATAAAAGAGACGAACAACGCAGGGTTGTCTAGGGCAGAGAGAGACCTTTTTTGAGGCATATTATTTTGGTAAGTCCTCGAGTTTCAGCTTTTTGAGGACAATATCTGAACCTAAACGCTTATTAGTGACTGTGAATAAGGGTTCATTATTCCACTCTGGTAATACAGTTTTCTTCTTCCTTCCTTCACGAACATATATGTTAAATATGCTCCTAATGAGCGTTACGGTCTTTGCACTCAGCAGGAGCATTCACGAATTTCAAAATAAAAGCGTGATAGTGGGAACAAAATAAAAATCTTTTGCTGTTTTTAAATATCCGACAGTCCCAATGATAATCATAAAATAAAAAGGAATTAAGACTAATCTTTGTCCTGCACGTTTGCAGAACTATCAGTATGGCAGAGCCGAAAAGGGAGGCAGAGCTGCTGCCTGAAGATGTTCATACAGATGACTGCCTGACTTCATACACTTACATCTACAGTCCAGATTTACTGAAGTAAGCATGAAGATACATTTCCCATCAACACCTGTGATCTAATCAACTGTTGTAACTACATGATGTGTATTGTATTTTGCAGGGACCAGGTTGCTTTTATCACAGGTGGGGGGTCTGGAATTGGCCTGCGCATAGCTGAAATCTTCATGAGGTGAGAAGGACTGCTGGCTCGTTTCTTGCAAACATGTTGTAGAAATGTCAGTATTTTTGTCATATTGCAATCCATATTGCAGCCTTTATTGATCCTTGTCCTACACCTTAATTCTTTGTACACAGCTCAAAAAATTAAAGTAATGCTTTTTAATCAGAGTGTAGCATCAAGTCAGTTAGACTTCTGGGATATTGATCTGATCACTTAAGTAGCAGAGAGGGTTGCTAATCAGTTTCAGCTGCTTTGGTGTTAATAAATTAACAGGTGCGCTAGAGGGGCAACAATGAGACAACCCCCAGACTGGAATGGTTTTACAGGTGGAGGCCACTGATGTTTTCAGGCATGCATACAAGCATGTGGGGGCCACACAAACTACTGAGTACCTTTGAGTCTCTGCAATAAAATTTCAGCAAAATGGGCTAACCTGCTGCATAATTATTATTTTTTTCACTTTGATTTTCAGGGTGTCTTTTGAATTCAGCCCTCTGTAGGTTGATAATTTTCATTTCCATCAATGTGGCATTCCTAACACATTACCCAGTCCATGTCAGTATAAATATCCAGCATGATTTTCTTTTCCCCAATGATATCTGATCTGTTTTCCAAATGTTCCTTTAAAATTTTTTATAT
>JAVDPK010002010.1:32262-53327 GCA_034780415.1 Cichlasoma orientale
TATATATATATAAATAATTCTTTTTTTTTTTTTTGAGCATTGTATTTTTTTTCCTGTAAATTGCTGCGCTTTTCCCAATGAAATATCCAGAAATGAGAGGCGGTTGATGTTATGTTTGTGCTTTCTGTCTTCCAGGCATGGCTGTGACACAGTGATTGCCAGCAGGAACTTAGACAAGCTCAATGAGGTTCTTTCCTATGGTTGCCACAATCATACAAGATCCATTATATAATAACAAAACACCAGTATTAATGAAAATGTATCCCTAGGCTGCTAAAAAGCTGTCTGCTGTGTCGGGACGGCGTTGTCTTCCTCTGTGTATCGATGTGAGGCAGCCTGACAGCATCATGGCTGCTGTGGATGAGACCCTGAAAGAGTTCGGCTCTATAGACATCCTTATTAACAGTATGTGATGCATCATTCACATAGTACAATCTTATCTCTTGTGTCTTATGGATAAAAAAACTGTGCTGACCACTAAGTTTCTGAGTTTCTCACCTTTGCAGTCTGACCACCAAAGTGGGTTTCAAGCTGAATAAGTGCAACTGTACTTAGAACAAAGGTCAAATGTGAAAGGTGGTTTAATCATCAACCTTTCTCATGCTTCATCTCTCTTTATCTTACATCTTTACACTATTGCATCACTGCAGCATGATTAGCTACTAAATCCAGGTCATCAGTTCTTTGCTTTGGTGTTGTCTTCAGCAATAATTACAGCACTGGTTTCAAACACAGATGCTGCTGGAAACTTCCTCTGCCCTGCTACCGCACTCTCCTTCAATGCCTTCAAGACTGTTCTGGAGATAGACACCATGGGTACATTCAACACCAGCAAGGTGGTTTATGAGAAGTGGTTCAAGGTACAGCATTTGATCTGTGTTGTGTGACAGTGTTTCTCAGTTCAAGTTAAAGAGCTGCTGGTGCGTTGTTGAGCATGCTTTATCTGCTGGAACATCATTGCATTATTGATCAAAAACTTTAAGATTGTTTCTCTGCAATGCATGCTAGTCACCAAAAGAGGGCAGTGTACATGAAATTACTTATTACTGTATGATTCCCTCCTTACGTTTATGCAAAGGATCATGGTGGCAACATAGTCAACATCTCCGCAACGCTCGGCTACAGGGGACAGGCCCTGCAGGTGCACGCTGGCTCTGCCAAGGCAGCAAATGGTGAGGAACTTTTTTCTTTTTTTTAGTACAGTGTAATTGTATCATAATGCAAATGTAATGTCTACATGCTGTCTGGTTTGTCCAACAGATGCCATGACCAAGCACCTGGCTGTGGAGTGGGGGCCCAGTGGAGTGAGAGTCAATACTGTAGCTCCAGGTCCTATCTCTGGCACAGAGGGCTACCGCAGACTGGGTAAAGACTGAACGTAGCTGACGAATGAGTGAATGAAATAATGATCAGCTGGTTTAAAATTTAACTTTTTTTTTTTTTTTTTTTTTCTGAATTTCTAGTTTCTTTTCCCATGTTATTGTCATTGTTAAGTCAAATTAAAAGAATTGTGGGGACTGTTAGAAACTGCTAATTAGGTAAAACAATTTTTAAGCAAACATGAAATCATGTTCCCATATTTTTATAATACAGTTTACATTAGAATAAAAGAAATCACTGGTTAATATCAATTTTTTTACAAAATATTTAAAAGCATGATGGATATTGCCTGTGATAAAGCTCTTGGGGTCACCTGAGGGCTGTTGGGTCGATACAAACGTATTCTGTAACCATTGTGTGTAAGTTATCTGAAGATGCTATTGTCCTCTTAAAACCCTCAGGTGGCTCTAGAGGGGAGGCTGCTGGTGCTTTTCAGTCCATTCCTTTGCAGAGAGCTGGCAACAAGACAGAAATGGCCCACTGCACTCTCTTCCTGGCCAGCAGGGCATCTTCTTACACGACCGGAGCCATCCTGGTCGCGGATGGCGGGGCGTGGCTGACCTCAGCCAACGATGTCTCCATGCTGTTGGGTATAGCCTCCTCTAAATCTGCTAAACTCTGAACAGGGGCTCTCCTGTCCTTCTCCTGAACCCCCAGGTGTGTGGGAGAAGGTGCAGAGAGAGTATGACTAAGAATGCGATTGTGTCGTTTATATTACAGGAACGCAATGAAGCCTATAATAATTCATTTGTATGCTATTGTCTTTCAGGTTATTGGTCCGCTGAAAAGAAAAGAGACAAGTAAATGCTGAAACAGAAAAGAAATATTGCCCACATCTGTGGCACTGATTCACTAGTGCCTTAAGTCAGAATTGAGAGACTCATGGAGTTGAACACTAATGTACTACAGTTACTGTACTATAGTAGTTTACAGTCTTGGTAATTAAAAACATGCTATAATAAATTTGCAGTTTTTTTTCCCCATCCCAGTGCTGTGTATTTTCATTGTGCATTTAATGTAGTCATGTTCAATCAATAAAATATTTACTTTTTCGTAATTACTTCTGAGTGCTTTTTGCATTTGTGGTCAAAAATCATGTAACAATGTCTCCTTGTCAGATTGCACCTGCAGCATCGAGCAAAATTTTAAATTTAAGTTACAACTATTCAACTTGGTCATAACTACACGGCTTTGCAGCTGATTCGGGGGAGGGGGGAGACCAATGCTGCTGATACACTGACTTTACACAAAATCGTGTCTGATTCACATATTTAATGACCAATTAGATCTGATGTAAAGCAGTACCGCTGTGAGTCAGATGGGGGCGCCAAAACATTACAATTGCATCCGATAAACAATCTGCAGCTCAACATTTATTAAACACAACTGCATTGGTTCATATGTTAGGCGGATTTTTTTTTAAATTTAATTTAAACATGTACCCTACTGCACCCTAATTTCTTTTTTTCTTTTTTTTGAGGGGGGGGGGGTTCTCTGCTAAAGCTTAACTTTAACCTCTATGTAAATAAATCTGAGTACGGAACAGTTCTTTCAGAATTAGCCATGAGCTTTCGGAGCAAACAGAAACCAAAAAGTCCCAGTTGGTGGCTGCTCATGATGCCAGTGATACTGCGGGGTGTTTTGTACGCTTGCGTGAAACGTCAGTGGTGTGTGTGTATGCGGCTGGAGGAGGAGGAGGATGGGACACTGCTGATGCTGATGCGAGAGCTTTCGGCGTCTGTAATCAACATCGGTGGCCTTACTGCCAAAATGATGGAGCTTCTTGGCCTCGTTTGACACCATGTTCGTTTCGCTGTGACTATCAGCGGGGGACGCCGGCGCAGATGTGCTTCTGAGGACAGCGGAGGATTTTTTGGGGGAAGTGGGGGGGTTGTTGGAGGAAGAAAACGGGTTCGTCTCGTCACTCGTCTGGCCTGGCTTCTGAGTGACACAGGTGGACTGCCGCTGGAAAACGGCATCAAAATTAGGCAGTAATATTTTACAGCGGAGAGGGCGACACTTCACGTATTTATCCTTTAAACCTCGAGGCTAGCATTCGGTGTCGTTTTATCGAGAGGGAGAAGACGGATAAGCTGGGGTCTTTGGCTTGTTAGCCAGCTAATAGGCTAATTTCGTTAGCAAGCCTGTTAGCAGCTTCCCCGACCAATGGTACGGGAGAAGTGGGATGCTCGAAGGAGGAGTTAACGGTAGTTGCTGGCTTAAATTCATTTGAGGAAAGACGGTCGGTGATACATGTGGTAACCCAGCTTTGTAATGAGAGATTTGACGTTGACGTTACAGCTCGGTGTTAATTTAATTTCGAGTAACACTGCCCGCTTCTCGCTCTCCTGGGCGATTGATAAGATTAGGTAATCGGCTAAGAAAGCTAATGTTGACAAACACGCGTGACTTAACGCGTTAATTTCCTAACTCTGCTGCTTCGTACCGTTTTGCTGTCAGAGAGGCTGTAAAGTCGTGTGTTTGTCATTTCGGTTTTGAGACGTTATTTCGGCCGCAGTGAAGCATGCTGACGCTGGATGTGCTGAAGCTGAAACATCTGCCGACAACCAGGAGCGGACCTGCCATGACAGAAAGGGATATAGTGAGTCCAAACGCATTTTCCATCAGTGCTATATTCAGTAAGGCCAGGAAGTCAGCATGATTGCTGAATTTAGGTAACACTGTTCTTGAGATGTGGGTGGAAATCACTGAATTTAAAGTCACAAATAGAGATTGTTAAGCCTTTGATTTCTAAACCCGCGTATCTTCTTAAACACAGTGTAATTTGCACTGCTGTTCATAACATCACAATATCTGATGGGAGAATGCTTGTAGGAGCTCTCCAAACTTAATTTAAGATTTCACTGGAGATGCACAGTGCCATATTTAAGCATGGCATTAAAGCTGAAGAACTGGATCTTGACATCATTAAGATAAAAATAAAAAACCAGCAGCTTTCATAGGTTTCCAAAGGCCAGCATATATGGAGCCGACAGTTGTGTCTGGCCCTTTGGGGCACACACAGTGGGAGTCAGAACAGCCATTTCCTCTTGGATTTGAAACACTGGATTCAGATAATGCAGGTGTGCCCTGCCAAAACAAGAGTGACCAGACAGGTCTGGATTTCAGGAATGGCGATCAGGACGACACATCCCAACAGAGTAAGAAGGGAAAGGATTTTGTGGACAGCCATCTAAATGTCTCAGATTTTTCTTGCGGAGATTTGCAGTTTGCGGGAGATCACACCTGTATTTCCCAAGCGTTTCTCCATAGTACTCGTATTAAGGATTTGCCTTGCACAGAAAAAACAGAGGGACTTGATGAAATTAGTGATTGCACTTTGTCTTGGCTATTTTCTCCCAACTTCGCTGATGTGATTGGGAAAAACTCTGCCCAAAAGGAGCTGACTCTTAAACAGGATTTCCCTCTTGAGGACTCAGATGTGCTCAGTAGTCAGATTGAGCTAATAAGCCTCAGTGTGCCAACTTCTCCAGTGAAGACTGACACAGGGGATCCATTTTTGCTAGTAGATCTCTCGAATGAAGACCCTCCTCTTACCACAGAGTCTTCAGGTGAGTTGAGCCCACAGGGTGTCAGTGAGGAGCAGGTGGATCTCCCTCCCTTACAGAGCAGGGAGACTTTGTCACCTGAAATTGGAGACAAAGGTTTATTCCCTGATCAAGTGACCTATCTGCCTGTAACTGGTAGCACTAGCCTGCAAGGTTTACCTGAGAACCGCCTCCTACATGACCACATCAGCACGCTGCTGGAGTGTTTTGAAGGATCTGTGCCTTTGTTGGATTTGGAAGTTCCAGATATTGACAGCAGTCTGAGCCTGTGCCCTGCCAGTCCTGTTTCTGTTATCTGCACAGGAGCGCCATTAGATGTATCACCACAGGAGTCAGAAGTGGTACATGAAGAAGCTACTGTGATTAGAAATCTGACTTTGGAGCAACAAGGTGAGAATGACCTACTTGCTCTGGGTTTATCAGACAAACCTTCATCACTGACACTGCCTCTGGCTGAAGATGTCCTCATCCAGGGTGATTTCAGCAGTCAGAGTTCCTCTGTGGAAAACACGCCTAAGGATTTGATGGAAGACCAAATTTGTTCTGAAGTCAAAAATCAGGGGAATGAGGCAATGGCGTTGGATCTGTGCTTGACTGTTGAAGAGGTCCGTGATGACGAATCTTGGGACTTGAAACCCCAGGAGGGTGTACAGAATGAAAACAGTCCAGCAGCTGAGCAGAGGGAAGAGGAGAGGCTGGCCGACACTACGCAGTTCCAGGGTTCAAGCTGTGATGAAGTGGCCTCTTTTGATTTTTCAGTTCAGGACTTAAACACAACTTCTCCCGAGTCTGGATGGGCTAGTGAGCAGGCTGTGGAGACGATTTCCCTCTCCAACATGGTGGAAGATGACTCACTGCCAATGGTCTCAGCTGAGAACGCGGGGGAGGAAGATGTCTCCCCTCTAAAAGCTGTGTTCGATGCTTTAGACCAAGATGGTGATGGCTTCGTTCGCATCGAGGAGTTCATGGAGTTCGCTACCGCCTATGGGGCCGATCAGGTGAGATGCCCTGTTTTTGTTCAATCTTTCCATTTTTGAGCAGCCAGCTTCTTTGTACTGTATGTTGGGTAAGATTCAGTGTAACACAATATACAGCTCCATATGTGTAAAATCTTTAGTATTGATTTTTTTTTTATTGCAGGAACTTAGAGCGCTTCCTGTAAAAGACTGTTAATTTAATCAATTAAAATCCACGTACTGATGTCACTTTCATGTCTGTGTTTTAAGACGTGTATGATCCAGATCTATTTGGCACTTATTAGGAGTAAAGCGAATAAAATTGCAAACTGATAGGTCTCTGCGTGAATACTTAAAACCTTCAAACAGAGATGAGAACTGCCTCGGGTTATTTTACCTTGACACATAATGAAGTGGTAATATAACCCCTGCCGAGGTGCTGGTATGTTTCCCAGCAGTTTCAACACTCGGTGTAACAGACAATGCTGAAAGTGCAGCTTATTATTAAAACCATGCCTGGGTTAGTTTGTCATCTATCGTTAGGAAGCTTTGAAAGGCCAGGTTTTATTCTGGGGTTTTGTTTTTTCTACCCAGATAAATCTGTTAAGCATACTGTGTGTAATGAATTGTGTCAAGCCTGAAACTCCTCCATATGTCAAATGACAAAACGCTCACTTCTCCATTTGTACGCTCAGCGATTGGGGGATTAACTCTGCTGTGCCTCTTTACCCATTAGCCTCACTTTACACCAGGTATTCAGTTTTATTTCAACAAAATAGGCCTATCTGTCAAGAGTGCCTAAATGAGTATATATTAGTTGTTGTTTTTTTTAATGTTTGATTCAGACTTCAGGATCTCAGCATGAAAGTAGCCAGATCAAAAGATGTAGGTCAAATAATGGTAATCAAGCACAACAACTGATTGATTTTTGTCGTCTATCAGACAACTGATACCACATCTTAGATACTTATTGGTGTCCTGACAGGAAAAACTAGCGACCTCCCTCGCACACCGTGTCCTGTGTTGACCAGCTTTAGGCAATAAGTTAATTTCCAGTACTTTAACCAGCGTATTTTAAACACCGCGAACCTTTGGGTGAGCATTGGTACTCTACACACACACAGCGTGACATGCCCTCGCTCGCTAATGCTTTTTAATCCCTTCTCTCTCAGTTCAAAGCGTCTCTATTGCCGCTGCTCTGTCCCGTGTCTAGCCATAGGTATCTGCAGCTCTCCAGGCAGAGAATTGGGAAGGATTAAGAATTAAATGTGTTTTCCTGAGTCAGAGGGACTTCGTGGTTTGGGTGCTGTCCACCAACTGCCGATGACCTTGTTTTGAGCGACACAGGAGCAGAATGTCCCTCATGTTAGTCTGATTTAGTTGCACGTGTTGATTCAGGGAGTGCTAAGGTTGACACATCTATGGCACAGAGAGTTAATCTTTATTCAAAGGTGTGGTCTGTTTTACTGTTGTTCTCTGCCGTTTGGACCTCTGCATCCGAAAGGTTTTCCTCAGACTGCTGACCAGATTGTGTAGATTGACCACTTGTTCTTATTTTCATTGTGTTAGCTATCCGATATCTGGCCTATCTATGAGCTAATATGTGCCCTCAGAGGAAGCTCCTCTCAGATTTCTGTCCTTTCCTGATACGTGTGAGACAAAAGTTTAGGTGCGTTTTCCATTTCTAACCTTTTTTCATTTAGAGTTAGCAAGCGCTCAGCAGACGAACTCATCTGTAGAATTTGTGGAATGTTTTAAGCATGATACCTTTTCAGGTGGGTTTGTCATTCATTAGCTTCCCACAAGGATCAGTGGGAAAGTCAGCTCTGCTTTTGCAAGGCAAACACACACACGCTTTATAATTGTTTCTTTGCTGAGGTAACAAGTGTTTTTCTCTTCTCATATCAGTGTGAACTATGTATAAATGTACTTTTAATATTTGAATGCCCTGATACGTCCTTGTACCTCAGCTGTCTTGAGATAAAAGCAGTTTGAATAACCTCTACGGCTGACTGAGTCCAAATGGGGAAATTATACCTGGGGCCTTGGCGGTAACACAAGTGCTTTAATATGTTGGTGAGAAAACCACAGGGCTAAAACTAAACCAGATACTTGAGAACATCAATTTAAAAAAATACCCATCGAGCTGGATTGGAGACAGGATTAATGACAAGCTCATGATTTCAAAGGGATGGATGTATATGTATCTATATATCTGAACATATATTTGGTTCAGTACAAAATGTTTCCATGGAGTTTGTTGACCCTGCAAAGCCTTTTCCTCAGCAGGCACCAAGAGTTTGTGTTTGTTGTTGTAGTTAAGCTGACAACTAGGAGTGCAACTTGGGTTCGCCTCTGCAAATATCCCAGACACCTGTTAAACAGCAGGAAAGTATTCATGAGGCATTTGCATGAATGTTCAGATGGCGCTTGTATGCTAAGCATGCAAATGTTTCCTCCAGAACTTTTCCCGGATGCGATACTGGTCGTAATCAGACACAAACAGTGTATTATCAAAGTGGTTTGAATGTGAAAGATCCTACTGTGGGGGGGGGTACACCGAGCAGTCTTCTGTAGTGAATCCACTCTGAAACCTTCTTACGAATATTAAAAAATACAAATAAAAACATGTCCCGTCTGGCAGACATGCATCAACTCTGAGAATTCATCTATTGAAAAGCCCTTTCTAACTCCCACTCACTCTCTGGTATCGACCCTGAATCTACACAAAAGCCACACTGAGCTGCATTGTGGTTGGGACTCTCTTCTGAGTCGACATCACCAAACCTACTTTGGTCAGCCGCCCTCCCATCACCCACTGCTGTTTGCACCACCCCTCTAATCCTCAGTGGAATGTCCCATGCCCTAAAACATCCCCTCTGTTTAGTTTACTTTTGTTTTCATGTGTGTTAATGTTTTATTTACAAGGATTTTATTTATTTTAATCCAGAGCTGCTAGACTTATGATTATGGCTATCAAATTTAGTTTGGCAACAAGCTATTGTGAAATCCTCTTTAGGAAACGCTCTCACCAAAGAGTATTCTTCTCCACGGGGTTATGCACAACAGTGGTCTGTGTAGAGGCGGTCAGGCGTGCCCCGGCACTGATTAGACACAAATGGAGGAAAGAGAAAAACCACAGTGCTTTGCTCCGCTGCTTCGCAGTGGAACTGTCGAGCAGCATCTGAGTTTAGTTTTTATCTCAGTCTTTCCACTGTGTCTCAGGGCTGTACATCTGTCTTTAAAAAAAAAAAAAAAGACAGCATAAATGCTAAAAATGTACATCACTTTTTTTTCTTTTTTTTTTTAAATTGAGGAAAGCATTACCAAAGTGTGAAGCGCTTAAAGGAATTATTTTCCAGAAAGATAGTGTATTGAATAGATTTATGAAGTTGTTTTTAAAGGCTGGTGTATTCTGTTCCATGCAAATAAACTCTAACTGTAAAATATGTTGCAGTGCTCGGCTTAAAACAGCAGAACGTGCCGTCGCAGGTCATACAGAGAGCACATCAACAGTCAATATAAGGATCACAGGACTTATGTGACAGCAGTGCAGTGTTAAAAATACTTTTAGGTAAATCTTAGAAGAGGATAATCTAATTTCTTTAAATAAATAAAAAACAGTTTGCCAGCTTAATAGGTTGATACAGAATTGAAATCCCGCTCACCTTTTAGTTTTTAGGTTAGACCTAGGAATAGCCACCAGGCTCCACTAACAAGACCTGAGGGGCCTGGCACTGCTGTGCAGACTTAACAGCTGAAATGTAGGCCATGGACCGTTTCCACAGAATAGTAGCTTAAAACTGATCTGGGAGCTTTGGCAGTGGAGGTTTTTACAGTGGCGTATCGAGTCGGGTCAGAGTTGAATTATTTTATACTGCCCGAGTCTCTTTCTGCAGAAACGATACCCAATACCTGTTCCCTGCTTTTTATGTCAGAGGTGCAAAAGAAAACGTCACTGAAACCACAGATACTCACCGCTCACATCTCAGTTTTCTCACCTCACCCAGAATGAGGTGTTTGTGAATAGCTGCGTGGAATAAAACTGTTTCCTGTGAGCTGTGATGTTCTGTTGTGAGCTGGCAAACTAAAAGCTTCATTACACCTTACAGTGACCTAAAGCATCACTTTGTTTTGTGGTTGTGCTTTTGAAACCTCAGTTTTTTACACTATGGCTGTCACCATCTTGGTTTTGTTGAGCTAGAAGTTATCAACTAATACAGATAACTTTTAATTAGGACCCATTAATATACAAATGAGATCATTTCTGTCAACAAAGAAACAGAAATATATAAAATTTTATTTTCTGATTTATATATTTTCAAAATATATTTTAAAATGTTCCAAAAGGGACTGCAAACATGGCCTAGAATCCAAATTTAGTGATTACTAGAGGTGTTGCAGCAGACAGGTATTGCCTGTATCCTTCCTGTCAATCAAAGCATCCGCTCCCCTAAAATGTGTAATTTTATAAAAACAAATTCACCAATGTTAGTGTTTTGGCCACTGTAGCATTTTTTTGGGGTGGGCTAATTGGAAGTTATGTTATCAGCTAACTCTAGCAAGCTTGGTTAGCAAGCTGCATTTATTACCTGTATGGGGTGCAATGCAGACACAGTCTGCGTGGATTGACTTTTAGAGCAAACTGCAAGTGGTCTTTTGTGGAACTGCAGTTTTTTGCACTTCTGCATTGTCTTAATTTTTCAGCCATGGAGGTCGCTGCTATAGAAGGACATTTCAACCAAAAGTACTTCTCGGTATTCACTGGGAACTGTACAGCCATTCTTTGAAGATTGGCCTCGAAACCCAGATCACTCTCATGTGACACTGCACACTTGTTATGCCAGCTGTACCTGGCATTTGGCGCGGGCCATCGTTTTTGTTTAATTTTGAAGGCGTTTCACACAGAGCTGCAGTAGTCTTTGCATGTTTCTCCTGTTTGCACAGAGCATCTAATCTGCTGTGACACACATGCTTTGATGGGTAGTTGGGTTTTTTTTGTTGTTGATGGCTAATAGAGTCTAATGTACTATAAATCTAACAGACCAATTTAAAAACCGTGGACGAGCTTTTTGTGCTTGTTTTTTGTTTTGTATTTTTTTTGTTTTGTTTTTTTAATAATGTGGTGGCAAAATTCAACCATCCCCAGGTGCTGCATCATGTCTTTGCACAGTTTCTATACTTGGAAAAACTGTCCTTACCGGTGAATATAAAGTATATCAAATCTGCTGTAAGAAAATGTTTTACCATAGCAGACATAAGCCAGATGAGCCTCGATGTTACATGTTGAACTTACATTGCAGCACTAACTGTTATTTAGTGAGACCAGTCACTCCCCTTCTCGCACTAAGTACAGCTGGATTTAATTCATCAAACCCAGATCATAAGCCACAGGCTTGACTGAGTCGGTTTATTAGTAGTTTCAGCCTTCTCAGCCTCTTGAGTCAGAGCTCTGTGTTGCTAAGCAGATAAAGTTGTTTTTATGTGTAACTGATATAAAAAGTGTATGAAAGAAGCCACACCCAGAATGAAAATCCCTTTAAAATGTTCAGTGTGCACCTACTTTCCCAAGGAAGAAGTGATCCCAAACCACAGAAACCTCACATGTAGCTGGGGCCCAGCTGCAGTAATTCTGTGTTACATGCTTGAAAGTATGCTGTAATAGCATGGTAGTCTTTTTTTTTTTTTTTTTTTTTTTTTTTTGTGGCTTTTTCTGCTCAGAGATGGCGATAATTTTGCTGATATCTTGTTCCTAAGATAAGTCTTTGGGAGCCGGTAATGTATCCAAACAAGCCGAGTTTTACATGCAGTAGATTTAAAAAAAAATAGAAAAAGCAAAAGATGTGTTGTGGTTGTTTTTTATGCTGTCATGTTCTCTGCTTACTGAAGTACATCCTCAAGTTGCCAGGCTACTGATTGTAGGAATATACAGTATGTAGGTACACTTATGTAACCCATTTTCATTTGCACAAGAGGCTACATTGCTGTTATCATATCATAGATATGGAGCTATTCAAACAACTCTTTTATTACAGGTACTTTATGATATTTAGGTAATCTCTTCAGTGTTCTCCTTAAATGTGTCTGTACAGTAAATTATCTGTATTAAGCTTTCAGTAACATTTTTCTTTCCCTTTTTTCTTGTTATGTAAGTTTAAGGCAGTACCCTCTATATTCTCTAAAGTCCTTATAAACGTGTCCAGAATCCAATAAAGTGAAACACTTGACATCTGCAAAAGTTGTTTTTTTTCCTCTGGAGCTCTAAAGTGTTTTATTGGTGATTTTCTGCTCCTGTAATCAAAAATGGAGGTCACATAATTCTGCAGTTAAACCGTTGGGTGAGTTGAATGATCTTAAGTTTGACTTTACCGTTTTATGAAGCCCAAAGCAAAATACTGACCTGTTCTTTTGAATGCTGTGCTTTTCCATTGAAGTCAGTATGCAAACATTGCAGCTATGTAGTGTGCCTCTTTTATGGAAAACTTCCCCTTATGTGATCCATTACATCACCCTGAAGCGTTCCAGACTGAACAAATAGTAGCTTTATGGAAGAGAGGTTTTATTATGTCAATATGGTGAAGGCTTTCTTGTTTATTTCCTTCTTTAGGTGAAGGATCTGACCAAGTTTTTGGATCCAAGTGGGCTGGGAGTCATCAGCTTTGAAGATTTCCACCGTGGAATCTCTGCAATTAGCAATGGAGGTGAGTCATCACTTCTCTCGATGTATTGTTTTCCTGGTAAACTTGCTCCTTAGTGCCGTCTTTCTGTGAAATCTATTGGCCGGTTTGTTTCTGAGACTTCCTCATTTTGCTTCTAAGCAGCCAGCTTACTTGTCCTTTGTTTTTTGTTTTGTTTTTGGTTTTTTTTAGCCCAGTCCTTTGACCATTGTCACAGAATTGGTTTTGCTTGTTTATTAAGCCACTTAACAATGACCAATGAATCACTAAAGTATAAAAAAGCCACCTAACTCGAGGGATTAACCAGTGTTGTCTGCACAGAGCAGACAACTCGACAAAGAAGCAATTTGAAATTGCACCTTTAGGCATTTTGTTACTAGCAGCCTGTCACAAAAACAAATTTGTTCCCATTTCAGTAGTTGAATCTAAGAAAATCTAAGAAAAAGATAACACAGTTTGCCAGGCATAAAATTGTATTTTTGCACAAGTGAGGTGATTCCCAAAGAGCTCATAGCTTAGGATATCTCGGCATGGTGTGCAATGTGTCTGTAAAAAATCTTGAGGAAACTGGACAAGTGGAGGACAAAGGAAGAAGTGGCCTAAAAATAACTACAATAGATGAACAGTATCATGTCGTTAATAAACAGGAAAAAAAATCCAGCAAAGACCTGACAGAGGACCTGAGACATGCATCTGGCCCTTCAGTTGATCCAGAGTTCAGGCAGAAGAATAGTTATGGCTGTCAAGAAGCCATTTTTAAGGCAGGAAAATGGGGAGAAAAGGCTGAGGTTTGCCAAATTACACAAGAACTGGACTAAAAATTAGTGGCAGCAGGTCTTAAGACCTGTGATGAATCCAAATGTGAGTGCTGCGTTTCAGACAGTGATGTTGGAGATCTTGTCAAAACTTGTGAAATTATGAACGCTGAAAGGTACCATCAGATTTTGATCCGCCATGCAATACCATGTGGAAAGAGTCAGATTGGCCAAGGGTTCATTTCAGCATGACGATGATCTCAAACACACTGGCAGTGCAGTAAGTCTGCAGAGCCTGGACCTCGACGTTATTGAAGCAGTGTGGGATCATCTTGACAGAAAACAGGACAAAAGGCAGCCAACATCCAAAGAGCTTTGAATGTCCTCCGGGAAGCCTGGAGATCTATTCCTGAAGACTACTTAAAGAATGACAAGAAAGCTGCCCAAGAGAGTTCAGGCAGAAGAATAGTTAAATAAATCACTGCAACTATTTCCCATTTTCCTAGCAGAATTAAAAGAAGTGAGTGGAGGCTCAAAACATTTGCACATTACTGTATATTTATGCTTTATCTGAAATCCCTCTATTATATTGTAAACTATATTTATATGGACACGGACAGCTTCAGCTTTCAACAGCTGGCTCCATCTCTTTGTATTATCCAAGCTCTAAATATTATTGTCAACACAATCTGTTAACATCTGTCGCTCAACGGAAATGAGAGTTCCCCAAATTCTTTAATACTGAATTCAGCTCTTCTTTTAAGCACATTATTGCCCATCCTGTTCCACTTTAAAAACCTGTTTCATGCGTGTACACATAACATTAGGGATGGCACCTTGTATCGTGAGCACCACTTATAAACCTGCCTTCATAGGTTTGATATGATCTCACAATGAAATCTTATCAAAAATACTGCATTAACGTTCACATTCGGCCATAAGTGGACACGATTTCAAACTGAAATTATTTCAGATAGGGCTGGATGTGTGGTGATGTCATTGCAGCAGTGCAGCTGATGCCTCAATCTGCCCAGCCTATTGATTTGTAGAACTCGTTCCCAAGGCTTTCTAGGTTGCACAGATCCAGTTACTCAAACCATTAATAAGTCATACACTGGAAAGTGTTAGATGCACAGACACATGGGCTGACTGGCAAGGTTTCAGAGCGGGAGTGGCAGAGAGTGAGATGAGGGTTTGGCCAGAGAGTCCTGTTCATCTTAATTATTTACCGTCCTCTCTCTCTGCCCTGTGCTCTGTTTTTCCCCTTATTTTTCTTCCTCTAGTGACTACGGTTGTTGCAAAGTTGTGAAAACACATAGAAAGGATGGATAACACCTGTATCTATTGATAGATATTTCAAAGCAAACTCTGCTTTTGTGTACCTGTTTTTATATTTTTTTGTTTGTTTGTTTGTTTTTTGCCAGAAGCTTTTATTTTGACAGGTTTTCTCTGCTCAAACAGTTTAAACGAATTGATTTAATTCGCAGCATTTGTGGTCATGTGTCATTTGAGCCAAGTAGATTTGGTTTGTTTTGGTGCTTTGTTTGATCAGTGCACATATGAATCTTGCCACTAGAGTATGTTTCCCATACTCACTCCCCTATATCCTTGCCTCTCTTGATTTATTTTTGGTGCAACTAGCTCTGTGGTGAAGGAATCATATTTTTCCTGCTGGAAGAATGTTTCCCATTTGCGTGTGTGAAGGTCTAACTTCCCAGGTTGCTCACACACTTCTATCAAAATCCCAGTGTGCTTGTCACTTTTCGGCTGAACTATTGCTATTTAGAGCCACTACATCCATGCCGTATTCATTACCCTAGCAGTGTCCTCCTCTGTTGTAAACAGAGGCCAAAACCTGCTCCTCCAGATCCCAGGTTGCAGTATAGATTCCTCATAAGCTTCATTGAATTTCTACTTTTTTTTTTTCCCACCTCATTTTTGGCTCACATGTCACTGAAAATGGTACCTTTTTTAATAAAGGGAATCCTGCAGGCTATGGAAATGCCTTGCTCCCCGTAGTGACTGTGGCATGTCTGGAACAACAAAATATTTGTACTCCTGATATTTTTACATTATGCCAAGAAACTCCAGGTGGGCAGCCAGCTTCTCAGTCCCATTCTTTGTGGACCTCTTTCACTTCAATAGCCTGCAATGTGTATGAGTTTCAAAGAGCAAAGGGTTGCATAAGACCCGGGGGCATAAAAACTCTTGGGTCTACTGACAGGACACTGTTTGTGTTCCTTTCTCTCAGCGGGGCGCTATTCACCGCTCTGTTTACTAGATACAGGAGCCGCAATGGCTGATGGGACTCTTGTTGGTCCGTCTCAGGTTGCACTGTTGGTGCTTTCAGTGGAGGCTTTTATTGACAAATATAAAGTGGATATGGGTTACTCTTGTCCTTTTCACAGTTTTGTCTTGCCAGTTGCTTGATGTTCTGTTGTCCCTGAAATGTCTGTAAAAGTTACATACTGTTTGTTGTCACATTCTTAGATTGCTGACTGTAAATATTTGTATATTTACAGTCAGCAGTAGTGCAGCTAGGGTGTAGACTCTGAAATGTGCTGATTAAAATGCTTAAATCAACACAATGCCCCCCCCCCAACACACACACACACACACACACACACACACACACAAACTGTCAAATTTTACAGTTGCTTTTTGTTAGCGGTGTCACCTTGATTCAAAATAACTAAGTTAAATTGAGCGTTATGCTTTTTTCCTACCGCAGTTAGTTATTAATAAAGAATAGGGTTTCATTACTGTCTTATGAATGTAAGGAAAAAATACAAATGCTCACAAGCTTTTAAATTTTAATTCCACATTGTGCACAAATAACATATTGCATTGCACACATACCTGGTTTTCTTGGAGGATTTACCTGCACAGTTGAGGGTACATGCTGCACATTTTTTTATTAAACTTCTTCCTTGATCATATTCCCCTTTGACTTCAGTTGTTTCATATACCTGCAGAGACACCTTCCTGCATCCTGACTCTCTGTTTGCTCATGGACATTGTACTTTACAGACCAGTCTCGTGTTTATTGAGCCTTCTTTCCTGTTTGACTTTGTTTGTTCTGCACACATAAAACTGGTGTTCCTCCTGTCACATCTGCAGGCCCAGAGCCACAGCTCTACAGTGTAAACTACAGTCCAGGGGATGGAGCTGTCGGCTGTCAAGAGGAGTACGACGAGGTGAGGAGCCGTACAAGAGGCTTAGCCGCTCTGAACTTGTGCATGCGGTCCAGTTGTTGTGCTGTCAGTTCCTGGTGGTGCATGCAGCAGCACAGTGTGAAGCTTGCAGGCTGAACTCCCCGTGCACTCTCACTCTTCCCACTGTAATTCAGTGAGTGGCTTGCAGAGCTATCATTACCGCTCTATGAATGTTCCACAGGCTGAACACCCTGGTTTGGCTGACACTAAATAGCATCTGGCAGGCGAGGCTTTTGAGTATTCTTTGACAAATATTGAATTAGCTGGAATGTGAGTTCTTTTCATGTCTATGGAGACTTTATTGTTGCGGTCAGCATATCTGGAATTCCTGTCTTCTCTTATGCATGAAACTTGTATATTTAACCGTTGTTTTTGCTGGCCTCCGCAGAATTGAAACGTTTCTGCCGTTATGTGCCCCTCGAGCCTTGCCAGAGGATGACTGTTGTTTTAGTGGCTTCACACTGCATTGTATCAGCGCCCTCTCTTGATCTTGTATAGAAGTGCAGTCACGTGTGTGAAAGCATGATTGAATAAATAAATTAGCATTCTTCTGAAATACTAGGATAAAAAAAAAAACATTGTATCCCTGTGTACATTTGTTCTAATAAATCTAATACAAGAGAGTTTGAACACAATAGCTGATGTACAGCTTCACTGGATTGACAGGCTTAAATTAGTCATCACCTTGTTACAAAGTAAATTTTAAAGGAATGAAAAGAATCCACTACACTGATGATTAATCAGGGTTTACGTGGTAAGCGATTTTGAATTGCATCAGTCCAAAGCAGTTAATGGAGAAATAGTTGGTTTCTGGTTTTCACCTGAGTTGCTTAAGGTTTGTTTTCAGGTGGCGTTGTGCTTTGTGTAGATGAGGCTTCTCTATGGACAACAGCAACAACAGAGGGAAGGACGTGAGGGGGGTCTACATGTTTATATAGAGGGGTGGGGGGATAAGATATTGGTGGTGGGGAGTGTTTATTGTCTGGCCATCTTTGATTTTTAGATGGATTTACACTTGTTGGAAAGTTTTTCATTGTGCTTGCTTTTAAGAAAACAAGTTGTGGTCAACTTGTTATCGTCTCTTTATACTTTTCTTCTGCTCTCTGTGTGGAGAGGCGCACACACACTTGCTGCGAAAGACAAACACACGCAGTGCAAATGAAATGAGTGCACACAAACTGGGTAGAAAACATTATTAAAGTACTTATTTTTTTTTCTGGTTTCTTGGAGGGCTGACCAACAGCTTGTTATGAATTTTCTCATGTAAATGTTTTGTCCATGTCTGCTGATTCCTTATGTGTTTATGTAGGTAGGCTTTTCCAAAAATATCAGTGAGAATTACCTTTCCAGCAGATGCAGCTATTTCAAAGTAACCATAAAGCAAATATCTTTCAAAAATTTTCTACTTAAAATATTCCATTCCATAAGCAGTTTGGGGGTTTATTTTGAGGTAGATGCCACACCTGTGTCCATGGCCTTGTTTTTTCCCTTGAGCTTCTGGCAGAAAAGAGTTCCTCTCTCTCTCAATGGCCGCGCTGTTCTGTCCCTGTTTGCTTTCAAAACAGTCAAGGTGAGGCTGTTCAGCTGGAACCTGGCACGAGAGAAATGCAACACCCAGTCCACCGCATTTTTTCCTTTTTAAAATATTTTTCTGCCATTGCTAATGTTCACATTTCTACCTCGGGTTTAAATGTTTCACAGTGGCAGGTGTTGTTCTGCTAAAACTTTGTTAAACTCACACTGCCCCTCAGTGTTTGCGCACTGCCAGTCAGACCGTTAACCATAAGTTGTTGTGATTCTCTGTACAGCCTTCGACATGTAGAACATGGCGTGATCATTTAACCTTTAACACTGTGGCAGGAAGTGAAGCTCCCCATTAAACAGTTATTCAGCGGATTGTGTGGCGTTTTCACTCAGAGCTGTTAGCATCTGATTGAGTGTTACAGCTGACTTCTGTTACTCTTTGGACTTTGGACTTTGTCTCTGTCTCCACCCTCCTGACCACCCAGTGGAACGAGGTGCAACCGTATTTTTTTTCCTTTTCCCCAACATACACGTTCACTCTGCCTGAGAGAGTGGTGAGGAAGGATTAGTAGGAGATATATAAACGGGCTCTCATGGAAGGCCAGCTTTCCTGTGAGTGAGCCCGGGCAGAAAAAAATGGTTTTTGGCATGGTGGATACCCCTCAGGGCCCCTCTTCTTCTGACACTCCATATAAACCGGTATGTTACGCTTTCCAACATGACTCACCTTTGCTTCATTGTTGCTTCACAGCTCTGATACCTGATGAGGGGTCTATGGTTGCTGATGACTTCAGATGTTCTTTTTTTTTTAGCATGCATCTGTATTAAGCAGTTGGTATTTGTAGTTTTGCAGAGTAAGCATGCTCAGTTTGTTTGAACTTGTTGCTTAGAGGTGTTGATGCAGCAGGTTTTGCTTGGAACTGCCATCAGAAGTGCAGCAGACTGTCTCTGAAGTCGGTTTTTACTCCGAGATTTATTCGCTTGCTGCTTTAATTGGCGTCAGTACCTGCTGGCCAGACCTGAAGATTCAGATTAGCCCATCTTTGAAATGGCTGCATTTTGACAGCTGTAGGTTTATCAGCTGTCATTGATTTGACACATAAAATCTTATTTATTTACCCCGAAACAACTGAACACACATGAACACAGAATATTCATAAATTGCTATCACCTTGGTGGTTAGTCTCATTAATAATGGTTAAAGAAGTGTAGAGCACTGTGAGTATTGCTGCTCTAGAGCATTGTGTGCCTTTTAGAGCCATGTTAATATTCTTATTGGTCCAACTAAAATAATATTTGCGCATATTAAATTCCACCCAGAAATATGCCCTGCTAGTACATCTATAAATTATTGAGATGATAATGATGATGATGGTGGATATGTAGCTTTACTGCCTGAATGCTTCACTGCAATGTAATCTTATTCTGTTTTTGGCACTGCAGCAAAATGAGGTGACAGACAGTGCGTACCTGGGCTCCGAGAGCACTTACAGTGAGTGCGAGACCTTCACTGATGAGGACACGGGAGCCCTCGTACCCCCCGAGATGCACGAGGATGTGGAGACGGACAGTGGCATCGAGGCCACGCTGCACGACCCTGAAGATGGCGGTAATAGGTCGGTATAAATTTCGCTTCAGCCATGGACATTATGTCAGATACGCTCATATTTCCTGCAAAAATCATCTTCTGTGTGTTTAAGGCTGAGAAAATTGGGTTGTAAACCTTTAATGTCTTCAGTCATGCATCATCACTTGTAATCCACTTGTCATGAGAACCAGATCAACATCATAATGATGTTTGTAATCGCTGTTGGCTACAGAAATCCCCCCAAAAATGTGTGTTTAAATCTCTAGCTGAGGGTTAGTTCTGGAGCTGCCCTGCATCGGCCTTTTCCACAGATCACATGGTTTACGGGTCTTTAGTGTCTGACACTGGATCACTTGGGTTCTATGTGGGTCAGCAGACAGGCAGATTAAAACAAGGCAATAGATTGCACCACTAACTTAATGCCTTCAGTTCCCCTGGGGACATCATTTTATTTACTCTTCTTCTGTGTTTGGTGTCCTTTAGGGATCCACCTGTACATCAGCACATCAGTAGTGTCCTTAGCTTTGTCTGGTAAAATCCTACACCATACAGGGCATTTAGGGCAAAACTTCATAATCAGTGAGGATACTCACTGGTGCTGTTTCTTGTACGGCTGAAAGCTGATTCAGAGAGAACTTGCAATCTGCACAGTGTAAGCACAAGAAACCTTGACCGCCAAAAGCCTTCCTACTATTCTTTACCCATGGTGGTCAGAGTGAGGGGGGAGTCCTCCTTACTGAAAAGAGGCTGAGATCTGCTCATCTTTGCTGGTTATTGAGTAAAGCTGTTTCTAATAACAGCAGGTAAGTTGTTTTTAAGTGTTATCTCTTTAGCTAAAATCGGTCATTATGTGTTTTTTCTTCAGCTGTTAAATTTGAGAGGAGGTTGCGCTCCGGAAAGCATTCAGTTATCTCATCCCTCCTCAACACCAACACAGCCCACTCACAGTGGTCAAAATTAGTCAAGTCTGCATTCCAGATCTATTGCAAACTAGCGGGACCGAGGGTTGGTGCCTGATTCTCACATTAATGTTTTTGTCTGCAATCCATGTTTAATTGAATTAATAATGACCGTAGGATGTGAGTTCAGTTTTTCTCTGACTCACAGTTGGTCGCTTCAAATGACGCCCCACAGAAATGACTGGTTTGCGCCTGTGGCCGTGGCAGATTAGATTTGTCGGCATGCAAGTGTTCTTGTTGGTCTAGCTTTTAGGGTAAACACACGAGAGGAAGTGCAGAGCACTGTGGCTTCATCTGCTGACTGTGTGACCTGTCTGTCCGGCTCGGTGATGGATCGGAGTGGTCTGCCTGACATGGAAGCGTTTGGACTTCCCATTCCATGTGTGAACCTTGAATTCCAGGAAGTGTTGAGTTAGCTCTTTTTGTGTTGTTTCTCTCCCCC
>JAVDPK010002010.1:65261-90952 GCA_034780415.1 Cichlasoma orientale
ACAGCAGTATTTGGTGTGACCACCTTTACTCTTTAACACAGCCTGAATTCTCTGAGGCAGCTCTCTTGTAAGTTCTTTAAGTAGTCTCCAGAATAGTTCTCCAGGCTTCTTGAAGGACATTCAAACTGCTCTTTGGATGTTGGCTGCCTTTTGTTCCGTCCTTTGTCAAGATCACAATGCAGTCCTAAGCTCCCTTCCCAGGCGCCTCAACCCCCACTCACTCCTTACCTCAGGTGACCTCAATAGGTCACATGATACGATGGGGCAAGGTCTCACAGTGGTTTCACCCGAAGCCCCTGGTGGTGATGACCCGAGCCTTATTTCACACCTTGGCTTATGTGATTACCCAGATTTCAGATGCTGTTAATCTGCTGTAGATAGTTTTTAGGCCTGCTACTTCTTCTTTTGTTCACTTTAAACATTTTTTTTAAAAGAAGCACTGCACAAAATTCTGAAATATGCAAAGTTTTGGGCTAATATCTCTCTGGGAATCACATTGGTGGTGCAAAAATACTTTTTAAAGCCTGTCAAGCTGTATCATTTTTCACAAGTTTAACAGGAGAAATGGGTTCTTTGCTAATTTGTCTGTTATGTGTAGACACAACACTGGTTTGTCCCTTGAGTTAGGTGTCTTTTTTTCTTATGCTTGAATGATTCACAGGCCAGTGTTAAGTGCCTTAACACAGTGGTCCCCAACCTTTTTCGAGCAAACAAAACAAACATTTCCTCTGAAAATGGTCAGGTATGAGGACTGGACTGAAAATGAGTGGTGAAGCAGCCAATGTCTAAAGAAAAACGCTATAAGACCTTCAGAAAACCTGGAGAACTGTTGCTCAAGACCACTCCAAAAATGACAAAAAAAGTCTGGCTGCTTGGAAAAAAATAAATCGTTACACCCATTTTATTTATAAAGAAATAAGGGGTGGCTCAAGACTTTTGCACAGTACTGTATATGATACGGTATACTGAGTTTAAATATATTTCAACAATACTTGGGTGCTATTACTGACGATGACTTTAACCTAACAAAAAAATGTAAATACTTGTTTTGCCACATTGCACATAATATCATCTTACACAGCCGGGTGGCTACAAGTACCCGACAATTAAGTACCCACCCAGTGTTTTCTACGCGACTATTTTCATTCCCGTTACATTTCCTGTTATGTCTTAGATGAACAAATCTAGAGAAATTGTGTGAAGTTATCCATTGACTAGAAAGCCCCACCCAAAAATAATAAAATAAAATAAATCGTAGATTTCTTGAATGCTACATCGGAGCGATTATTCCCGGAACCATTTCTATCCTGCTCACCACGGGCGTATTTTGGTGCTGCACTCTGAGAGCCAGCAACCGATGCTGCAGCGTGATGTTCTCACTGAAACGATAGCTGATAATAAAGTCTTCATTTAAACTGTGAGTGTAAATTATGCTCATGTCAGTTTATGTGCAGCTGCGCATCAGTGTGACAGGCTAATAGCTGAAGCTAATTCATGGACTCCAGCAGACTTCATTCTTTGTGGCACAAGTGTTTATTGAGTGGAGGTGCATAAGTTGGGGCGTCAAGCCTTGGTAGAAACGCTGCTGCTTGTAGGGCGAATTGCCACTGTAATATTAACTTTAAAAGCAAATGGAGCCACTAACTAGAAATCCTGAGGTTCGGCTAGCGGTGGCCCGGTGTTTCCGGACACTCAAGTCATCCACGGACAGTTCAGACGTCATCGCGGCTCTTCAGGTCCTCCACTCCTACTTGGATGAAGGACCGGAGGGCACAGCCACCTCAGCGGAGCGGACAGAGTTCAGGAGAGCTCACTACACCTCTGCCCTGCAGCTCCTTGTCAGCAACATTCAGGCTGACTGGTCGCACAAGCTGACAGCAGCGCAGCGCGCAGAGCTGTGGGACGAGCTCTTCCTCAAAGGCCCTCCAGAGCAGGCGCTCCTGGTGTTGATGGATGCCATAGGAGAGCTGAGGTGGGTGTTGCTGGATGGTGGCTGAGACACATGTTTATTATTATCTCTTTTCCTAACCATTTGCCTGTTTCTCACCCCTTCAGACCCACCTCAAATCTGGACCACATGGTCAGCATCACCGAGAAGTTCCTTCAGCGTGGTCGTCTCGCTGAGCTGCTGTGGTCCTATTGTCTTGAGGCAGCTCCCTCTGACTCGCCGCAGCTCAGAGAGACACTTCTGGGGCGTATAAGCGCACTGCCGGACATCACTGCCAACAGGTTACATCCAAACAACAGAGCTGCTTTTCTTCCTCAGCAGTACTACCCACTGCTGGCTGCAGAAATGCTCACCGCCCTGGAGCGCACCTGCCAGGCACTCAGAGGTTAGGGGCATCTCTAAAGCAGTGATGACAAATGCTTATTCAGGAATACTGCTGTATGTGTGGCAGGATTAATTGTAATCTCTCACTCTGTTTGTAATTTGTAGATGGGACCGACTGTTCTTTGACTTTTGTGGCTCAAACACTTGGAAAAGTGTGTATCCAGGGGCACAGCGGTGAGTTTAAGGATGTGTTTGGTTGTAGGTGTTTCTGTAGTGCAGTAGTGTTCAAAGCTCTTTTGGGAATGCTTTACTTTAGAAGCCAAAAACATTCACCCATTCACTGGTGACTGTATATGGATTGTAGTGTATGATATAAAAGTAATACCTACAAGGCAAAATAAACTTACCTTAATGCATAATTATGGTAAGCAATAATAATTATTTTCTTACTATCTATCCTTTTTCTAAATTGAATTTCAATGACCTCTGTCTCGCTGCAGGTTTGGTCCTGGCAGTGCTGGCTCCTCGTCTGTCTGCGTGCACACGCCCAGACATGGTGTGGCAGAGGGTTTGCCGGAAGCTGCTGGAAAACGTTCCCCAGCGATGGATGGAGAGCGTGCTCACTGGGCTGGTGCAGGCTGTTAGCGGGTAAGGCGGTTGCAGGTTGGAGCAAGCTGGGAGAGTCATGCACGTTCAATCCAGCTTTCATATTTCAGTCGGCTTTTAGTGACACCCATTGTTTTTTTCAGGCCGGATGCACTAGGCAGGATCATTGGAAATCTAGTGTTGGCAAATAAAAAGGCTCAGTTTGTCATCACTCATAAACTTCTGTTACTGCAATATAAGTATGAGGTAATACAGTAACTTCCTCCCTGACAGTCATATGTGTTATAAATGTCATATAACTCGTGGTGTTTTTCCTAGACTCAGGTTCTGAGAATTACTCTGGGTTACCTTGCTGCAGATCGGGATCGCAGACCTCTTCTTATCCAGGTGAGTGCATGTGAAGTTTAGCAAATTAATATTATCTATATGTAGAATATAGTATGTTGCATGTGTTTATGATTTTGATATTTATATATGTGTGTGTGTGTGTGTGTGTGTGTTCATGTTCAGGTATTACGGTCTCTGGCCCAGGCCTGGGCTAACTCCAGTGCAGTGAAGCACACCCCTCTAGAGCAGCAGTTATATGTCAGCAAAGCGCTCCTGCTGAGTGTGAGCCTGCTGAAAGACTCTGAGATCCAGGAGCTTCGCTCAGGTACAACGAAGCCTTCTCCTTGAGCTCTTCATGCCTGCAAAAAGGATTATATTAAACCCTGACTGCCAGTCTGTTTTTGTTTTGTGTTTTTGAGGGGTTTGGAGGGGGCTGGGGGGGGATTAAGCAAGACCTCAAAGGACATAGTTGGAAAAATAAGATCACTTCCAACTCCATTATTAACTGTTCTGGAGCTTCCACATGATAATAGATTAGTTATAGACTTGTGCAATTTGTGCACATTAAATTAAAATTGAAGTGTAGTAAATGAACAATAATTTCTTTGTTGTGTTCGTCTTTCTTAGAGTTACTTCAGTGTATGCTTGGCGGCATGCAGAGCCACCTTGACAGCAATGTGTTGCAGATCAGGCGTATGGGGATGGTGGTGGGAGAGTACCTGAGCTCCCGCATGGACATCAGTGGAACCAAGCTTAAATTTGAGGTACAGTTAACCTGTAATGGAAGCAATCATAGTAAACCGTCAATGATGTAGCTTGTTGTTATTTATCACTTGACTGTGAGACTTGTGTCTGAGTTGCTGCTGCGCTGTGTTACAGTATGATCAGGATGAAGAGACTCGTGAGCTGCTTTCTCTCTTGGTTCCCGTCGCTTGCAGTGAACCAGAGGCTGAGCCCGTAAACAGGCAGGTGGAACACCTCTGTCACTTCTACTTGAAGATGTAAAAGATTAAACCGTTGATCGGCCGATCTGTTAAGTGATGAAAACATAAGGCCCGCTCTTATTAAAGGTGCCTGTCAGGTGGTGCGTTTAAAATCCTGAAAAAAGTGAGCGAAGTATTGTGATAATAATCATGGGGTAATTCCCACGTTTTTGTATTCTTATCAAAATATAATTTGATAAGAATACAAAAACATATTTCATTTAAAATAATACTAAGACAGCATACTAAATGTACTCATTTGAATATAGTATTGTGTTAAAAGGCGGGACAGAGGCGTGTTTCCTACTGTGTCACATTGCCTGTTGCCAGTGTTGTAGTATCTGGAGACATATGTTTGATATAAGGCATCAGGGGCCCGCTTTGCTGTACTTGGTTTCATAATGCTTCGAATGTTTTCAGTGGCTCACGGGTGTGCTGGTTTTAATGTTACAAGGTGTGCAAAATGTGGTTTGGCGTTGTCTTGATGAGTAAGCAGGCGCTTCCTTGAAGAATGAAAACAATGACCTGGAGGCACCACGTGTTTTTCCAGGACCTGCGTATGATTCAGTTATCTATAAAACTCTACAACAGCTCTGCTTTTTGTGACAGATGAACACGCCTCTCACTTCCTGCTGCAGTTTCTTAGAGTTATAGCGTATTATTTATTGATGCTAATTACACTACCTTTGCACAATCGGTCTTATTTAAAATTTTCCTAAACTTTTTCTTTTCTTTTTTTCTTTTTTTTGATCACTGTTGTGTTTATTTAGGTCTATTTTTTTTCTATTTTTCTCTGATATCATAAGGTCATTACTATGGGTCTGTGTGTTATACTATTTTTATTCTCTATCCTGCTGTTGTAACACAGTAATTAATCTTGTTGATGTCGTGTATTCGTAGATGAAGAAATTCCCAACTTTTTTTTAATATATTGCAATGTGTAATGTGTCATCTGCAGACCTGACTCTCCTGAAGAGACCGCTGAAACGGCTGAATCAGCTCAGAATGCGTCATCACAAAATACATCTGGACCTCTGCCATTAAAACCTGATCCAGACTCTGATCTTGATAGGTAGATATTAGCTTTATAAAGCAGTCAGTAAAATTAACATCCTCTCAAGATTTTTATAACTTTATTACATGTTCAAAGTGATTATAGAAGTGCATTAATAACCTTTTTATCATTCCAGTGATGATGAGCTCACACCGTATGATATGTCTGGAGATCAGGAGATCAGTAAGGCGTCCCCGCCTCGCTACCTACGAGACTGCCTGGAAAGTATGGCTCCACTGATCTAATCTGTCTTTTATGATCACCTGTGTTGTATTCTAATTCCAGCATTCCCTTATCTTTCAACTTATCTAGTTTTAATGTCCTCTGAGGACCCGGTGCGCGTGGAGCTCGCTTTGAAAGCGGCTGAGAGTTTAGTGCGGAAGAACACTTTTGCAGCCAGAGAGGTATGACGGGAGTAACGGAGATCTAAAGCGCAGTGATTTGAATATTTCCTCTGGAAGACGATGGTAAACCTAATTTGGCGTTACAGTTGGCGTTTTCATTCTTGTTTTCAGATCAGTGTCCAGATGTCCAAAGTTCTTCTTCACATGGAGGACAAATACAGCATAAACGGCTTCCTGTTTCTCAGACAAGCGACTATGGTGGCTCTCACTGTCACTGACTGCATTCCTGTACGATTTCCTTCACTCTCAGCAGTGTTTGCCTTGTCTTAAAGCACGCGCAGCTCCACACAGAGTTATTCACAACTGTGTCTTTGTGTCCTCTGATAGGTAACTCAGTATTTAACCACAGAGTTTTACTCCTTGAACTACAGTCTCCGCCAGAGGCTCGATATCTTGGAGGTAAAACAAGTGGTTATGCGCCTTCCAAAGATGCTTTTCTCAATCGGTGCGCTCGCCTTCGATCATGTAATTATGATTTCTATTATTTGGTATTGTAGGTCCTTGCCTTAGCAGCTCAAGAGCTCTCCAGGCCAGTCACTGAAAAGAGAGAGCCATCCATAAGCTGCGCTACAACAGCTGAGTCGACTCCATACCCAGGTGACAACCCTGCTCACTGGCGACAAGTAGTAGAAAGGCGAATCCAAAGCAAGACAAAATTATTCAGTAAGGTACTCACAGACTTTTCTCTCGGCTGTTTTGGAAATCGAGTGAAAAGCTTACTCCTAAAAGCTTCAGTAATTTTGTGTCTCTTTTTGGCTGCAGAGAGCTACACAGAATGGGGGAAAGGCCACCCCGAACCGCTACGCACCTGTCGCCGGACACTTCTTTTTTCCTCTGCTTAAAAACTACGACAAGTAAGCATGCTCTTTAATTCATATCTATAAACTCAGCAGTTTACTTTTTCGGATAAATGCATAAGAGAATATTTGTTTAATAGAAAATACTTTCCTGTTAGGCCTCAGACGACTTTTGACCTGTTGGGCAGTGACCACCTGATACTGGGCAGGCTGATCCACACTTTGGGCCTCTTTATGCATCTGGCAGTCAGTGCACCGGTACTTTCATGCATTTGTCCTTCTCTGGCCGAGTATTTGGAGACATTTACTGTCCATGTTACTCAGATAGAACCATTTTAGTTTGGCTTGTTCTACGTCTGTGCACACACATGATCTATTCCTTACAATAAGATTATTATTTTTTCCAGATAGCTGCACAGATGGGCTGCGCTTTGCTGGACTTTGTGTGGGCGGTCCGCTACCACACTGACCAGTATGTGTTATTCATCTCTCTGTTTGTCTCAGTATAAAATTAAGAAGAGTGTAAAATATTTCTGGTCATAGTTTTCCTGCTGCTAACCTTTTGCTGTCATCTCATCTGAATTCTGCGTGTTACAGGATGGTGAGACGAGGGGTACTCTTTGCTGTTTGCTCTGTGTTTCTGGGCATGCCCAGTCAAAGCCTGCTGGTGGACCTCAGCGATCAGCTGTTTGAGACCAGATCTTGGCTAGCAGGTAAAAAAAAACTCTGGTGGTGTGATATTTAAATGACATTTAAGTATTTCTGCACGTCTTTTGAAAGACAAGGCCCGATGCTGCCTCTGCGCTTTGTATGTCTGTCAGCAATCTGCCTTTAGTCACACAAAAAGATGCCGCACGGCTGGACTGGACGTTTCTGGGAAGCGGATGAGGAACCGGGATGAACTGCAGTACCTGGCTGTCTGTGACGTGATTGGCTGATCAATGCCTGTGTTATTTTAATTAAATTTTTTAAGCCCATCTCAAAACAAAAGCCACAATATTTGGAGGTTGACTGTCAGCCGGTCTGTGTGTGTGTCTATTTGTGCATGTCTCTTTTTGTGTGTGTGTGTGTGTCTGTGTTTGAGTGTCACTGTGTGTTCAATTTTCCTCTGTGCACTTGTCGAACAACTGCTTCTAAATCAAAGACTGTAGCTCATATCAAAATACTTTTTTGAACTGTGAGCGTCATGAGGACCTGTTCTACACATCAGTGTGTTTTTATATTCCTGAGGCCAAAAACATGGTCATGGGAGCAGTTTAAAAAAAAGGGGCTCTGTCCTGGTGTTGAGCAAATCTCCTCCCTAAAATTACAATTGATCTCTGTGGTGGTGGAGTACTCCCTCTACTTGGATCCACGCAGTTCAAAAAGTTTACATCTGTCAGGGTTGAGACGCACATCGTTTAAAAGAAGAGGAGCAGCACTACGTTTTGAGGGTAAAATGATGGCTGTAGAGTTAAAACTGTGGACACAGTGGCTTTAGAAAGAGAAATTTTTCAGATGAATAATTCGAATTCCCCCACTCTGACAGCTGGAGCTCTCCCTCTAACTGCACACATTCCATCCAATTATAAACACTGAAAGGGGTGAGAAAAAAAAAGCATGAAACAAACTTGAACCGAAGAAAAACCATCAAAGATATTGAAAAGATAAATACACGCTGAATAGTTCAATGTCTTGGCATCGTGTTCAAGTTTGAATGGTGTCTGCAGCTGAAAGTATGTGGGAGTGGCTAGAGTTGAAAGAGGAGGAGGTTGAATGAGGATTAGAACACTTTCTGAACCAGCGGTCACACTAAAAATATGTCATGTGACATCCTAATTTGTATATGGAATGTTGACATATGGAACTATAGAAATCAAATCTCCTAGACCTTTGATGTTTAGTCTTTGTTTAGTCTTAAGTAGGCAAGAGAACATTTTCTGTCAAGACGTTGAACAGTGTTGAAGGAGTTAGATGCTGAAAAACATACGGACCCTTAGATAATAATAAAGAAAAGGATGCTTGAAAGCATTCCCACTAATAATGCTCCTGTCCACAGACGTGGCTGAAGGAGACCCTGATGCAGATTGCAGGAGCCTGGCCGTGCAGAGCCTGGTGCTGCTGGATAAGAGCCTGAAGAAGCAGCTACAGGATCCACGAGCACTGAGTGTGGAGCCGTGATCACAGCAGCGGCAGCACTGAACAATGACAGTCTGCATGTGTGAATACTCACACATGCAGATGAATTCATCTCTTATAAAGAGACTAGGGTACTGACTGTGATAGAGGTCACGTTCTGGATATTTCCTGGCACGAGGGGCCGACCTGGCAGAAATGGATGATCCCGATGTTCACTGATCTCAGGAGCTACTTATTGCAGGAGCCGTTTCTTCATATCCTGGAGAATCCAGCCAACCAAGAAGGAAAGACGTGAATATAATATTAGAATGAAAATTATATTTGCCTCACATGAAAAAATGTTTAGAGAAAGAAAACTTTTGTTACGAGGATTTTCTTTTCAACTTTTTTCCCGCCTGAGCGCACTCTGTACTTCGGTTGTTTGCAGAGGGCATCCTGTGAATATTCACACGCACTGACAATAGAAATATTGCTTCTACTTGCTGTTGTCACAGTCTCTGTGTCTCATGATGAAATGAGATAAAATGGCAGTTTTATAATTTTACTAGTGTATTTGAATTGTTAAATATTTGTATTGTTCAAAAACCGAATGTTGTATGATTCATACAATTGTTTTGCCTCTCTGCGGTTTAAACTTAACACTTCTCCCCAAATATTTGTCTAAAAGAATGAAGCTAAAAGTGCAGTTGGCTGACAGGTTTGTACATAAAATAAAGACTAAATATTTTCATTTTTGCTTAAAGCTCTTGTATATCCAGTTTGGTCCATAATTTTTTGAACAGAGGCACAATTTTTGTAGTTTTGCTTCTGTACACCACCACAGTGGATTTAAAATTGAACCATGTGACTGAAGTGCATACCTTCACCTTGAATTCAAGGGGTTTAACAAAAGTATTGCATTAACTGTTTAGGAATTAGATGTTCATATAAACAGAATCAAATTTAATTGGAGAAACTATTTTAAACATAAGGATTGTTTTTAATACTTGGATGCAAATCCTTTGAAGTCTGGAGCCCATCACATCACCAAATGCTGTGTTTCGTCCCTTGAGATGCTCTCCCAGGCCTCTGCTGCAGCCGCCTTCAGTTGCTGCCTGCCTGCTGTGGGTCTGTCCAGTTTTGTATTCATGAACGTAAAAGCTGCTCTGTTGGGTTGACATCATGTGACTGGTTACCTATTGAAGAATATCCCATTTCTTTGCCTTGAGAAACTCTTTTGCTTTTGCTTTGCAGTATGGGTTGGGGTCATTATTCATTTGCACTGTGAAGCGCTGTCCAATCAGTTTTGCAGCATTTGGCTGAGTCCGAGCACAGAACATAGCCCTGCGCACTTCAGAATTCATCTTGGTGCTTCTCCCAGCAGTCACGTCATCAATAATCACTGGTGCCTCGGTTCTGCTGTGCTCCTCATTCATGAGTATAACCAGTGGTTTGCACCTTGTTGAAGGCGCCTCCTTGTTGTAGGCTTCGACAATGACCCGTCTACCTCCTCAAGAGTGCTCTTGACATGGTTAGAGGTTGTGTGATGTAGCTTTTGTTAACCATGGAAATAATTCTGTCATCATCCGCTTTAGTTACCTTCTGTGGTCCTTTGGGTTTGCTGAGCTGGTCAGGGCATTCACTTTTAAAGAATGTGCCAGACTCTTAATTTTTCCACTTCTAAAGTTTTTCCTGTCTCTCTCTGACAGGTTTATTTATTTATTCAGCCTAATGATGGCGTATCTTGCTTCCATCAACATCTCTTGGGACGTGGTATTCAGATTTCAAGTGAAAAGCTACCAACACTTGGAATTAACTCCAGATCTTTAATATGCTTAATCCGTCATTGAATAATAATAATAGGGAACAGGCCTCACCTGGCCATGAAACTGCTCGTCAGTCAATTGTACATTACATTACTTTTGAGTCTCTAAAAATGGGGCGCTATGCACAAAAATGACTGTGCAGGTAATTCAATACTTCAGTTAAACTGCTCGAATTAAAGGTCGCACTTCAGTCACATGTAAATGCTGTGGTTGTATTTCAGAATGAACTTGATTGGATGATGTTTGTAAATGTTACATTAACAGCAGTAAGAAATACAGACTTCAGATTATTTGGGACTACTGCGCTTCCTGAATTAATTTAGTGGGAAAAACATCTGACAAATCACACCCTTGTTAATAGACTGATCCATAACCTGCTGCTGAACGTGACCGGATTACGGAGGACCAGGAGAGTCGCATATTTTGTTATTTAATAAATAACTGTGCAATAAAATATAGAGTACAATGATCCCTCACCTATCGCGATAGGTGAAAATCTGCAAAGTAGGGGCGTTATATTTATTATATATTTATTTTATTATTTATATATATTAAGGCTTTATAAACCCTTCCCACACTCCTTATCTCTTCGTCCAAGTGATGAACATAGTTATGGGGTATTACAGAAATACCTATATACCACAAAATCCCACAATATAGTGAAAACTCCATGAAACAGAATTAGTTATATTTAAAATTTTAAAAAAAATCCGCGATACAGCGAGGGACTTTTACTTTTAATTCCTTCTATTTTTTTGAAATATTAATAAAGTAATTAATAATTTAATGGACAATTAAAAGATGAATTATAAATAAATACTTCTAACACATTAACAAATAAATGGGAAAGGGATTTAGAGAAACAAGTTAAAAACTCAATGAAAACCTCATTTTAAAAAATAGACTTCATAATTGAAAAAATCTGATTTTCAAAATCTTTTTAAAAATGCGATTCAAAGGGAGAAAGAAAAATAAGGAAAAGTAAATGGATTCAAAAATCAAATTAGGAAGGAAGATTTTTTTCTGACATTTAAAATGGGAATTCCATTCTTTTCAATTCCATTTCCTCTCTGCACTTCCTTTTCCTGTTAGCTATATTTATAATTCCTCTTTTTGTATATAACATTATGACCACTGACTGGTGAAGTGGATAACACTGATTATCTCTCCAGTGTGGCACCTGTTAGTGGGTGAGATATATTAAGGAACAAGTAAACATTTTGTCCTCAAAGTTGATGTTAGAAGCAGGAAAAATGGGCAAGTGTGAGGATTTGAGTTAATTTGACAAGGATCAAATTGTGATCAAACGTGGTCTAAGGAAGGATCAGTGGTGAACCAGCGACAGGGTCATGGACAGCCAAGGCTTATTGATGCACGTGGCCTGTGTTGTCCGATCTAACAGATGAGCTACTGTAGCTCAAACTGCCGAAAAACTTAATGCTGGTTCTGATAGAAAGGTGTCAGAATACACAGCGCATCGCAGTTTGTTTCATATGGGGCTGCATAGCAGTCAGGGTGCCCACGCTGACCCCTGTCCACCGTTGGAAGCACCAACAATGGACATGTGAGATCAGAACTGGACCACAGAGCAATGGAAGAAAGTGGCCTGGACTGATGAATTATGCTTTCTTTTACATCACGTGGATGGCCGGGTGTGTGTGCATCGCTTACCTGGAGAACACCTGGCAGTGTGATGCTTTGGGCAATGTTCTGCTGGGAAACCTTCCATCCATGTGGATGTTACTTTGCCAGGTACCACATACCTAAGCATTGTTGCAGACCATGTAAACACCTGCATGGAAACAATATTCCCTGATGGCTGCGCCCCGCCACAAAGCAAAAATGGTTCAAGACTTAAGGATCTCTTTCTAACAGCTTGGTGCAGATACCACAGCACACCTTCAGGGGTCTAGTTGAGTCCACTCCCCTTGACAGGTCAGGGCTGCTTTGGCAGCAAAAGGAGGACCAACAGAATATTAGGCAGGTGGTCATAATGTTATGCTTGATTGATACACACACACACACACACACACACACACACACACACACACACACACACACACACACACACACACACACACACACATGTTGGAGCCTATAAACTTGTGAAGTTTTTCTTGCCCTCTACCTGATAATTGAAGAGAAGGTTAAAAACTGTACCAGATTAAATTCAGATGGAGAAATGAAGGCAAAGCAATGTCATATAATTAGATACAATGTTATTTATGTTGAAAAATTACTTTTATTGCTAGGTGTTTATCTCTGAATCTCTTTATAACCATGTGAGCAGTTACACATCTGATCCGAGACATTGCTGCATCATTATCCTATTGCACAGACAAAGTCTTGCCCTGTGGGATTCGTGGTAAAAGAAATTGGAAAAATTATTATGACACTGATGCTTGATGCTTTTATTAGAATCAGACAAAAATTCACACACAGCCGGGTCATAAAATAGGAGTGCACATTTTATTCTGGTCTCCTCTGAAAGTTGCGCTGCTATCTTACATCAGTGTAAAATACACAACAAAGCAATTTGAAACTACTTTTTGTTAATGTTTTTACTGCTTTTATGCCTCTCCACTTGTTGTCCATTAGGTGGCGGTGATGTCCCTACAAACGGAGTCACCAGTAGTCTTTAAATTAGAACCAGAAGAAGACGTATCCGCTCTTTTTGTTATTTTTAAAGATGGCAAAGCGGGCGGGAATTAAGCGAAAGGATGCTCCTGGAAAATGATCCGAACCGAAAGTTATGTGCCGGTGAGCAATTCAGGTTTTAGCTTAAGTAGTTTGCGTTTATTGTTTAATTCTATTGGATTTTTCAGCTTTAGCATAATCGAGCTGGATTATGACCCCCCGCACCCACCACCACTCAAAAAAAATGTGTTTATGTCTTTCCAGAGTGGCTGGGGGGGGGCATGGAAAAGTTCTGGGATTCAGGGATTCCTTGTTTACATCCTCCCGGAGTACGTCTCGGGGGCGGGCCTGGCTCCGCCCTCATTCTTTAGGCCTGACGTCATTGTCGCTGGTGTTTTTTATGAATGAAAGAATCCAACCTCAGAGAGCGGCGGAGTAATTCCGGGAAAAGGCGGACTGACATTTTGTCGCTAGAGTTGCGTCGATCCATCAGGTAAACAATTACTTTTGACTAAAATATTAAACGTTAAAGAGTGCGGCCGGTATTCGGGGCTAACAGCTGCGCACTAGGGGAATGGTATCTGCCGGGGGCCGTGCCAACCAGAGCCCCCGGAACGGTAACCAACCAAGGGCAAGTGAGCAGTCAGCAGTTGGCTCTAATCTCCTTTAGCCTGTCAGAAACCGTTCATGCTAGTTGCTAGCATGTTTAAGATGATACGAATAATTTGGCCCCACGCTGCATATTTGTCTGTATAATCGGGTCGCCTGACACCCAGAAGGGGTTATCACTTCCTTATTTCACCAGAATGCTTAAATACAGCTTAAATGGGTTAAAGCTTCGATGTCTGGGGAGGTGGGAGGCTTTAGTGGTAGCTGTTTACTATAGCGCATATTTGCCCTAATGTGGCCAGCTCCGCTCATTTAGGGTAAATCCTAACTGTAGCTAGATAAATAAATATGGTTTGTCTTAGCCAGTCGTTATTTAGTCGTTTTATGTTCAATTCTGTGGTCAGACAGAGCTGAATGTCTAAAAATCGTGCTGTAGCTTGGGTTTAGCAGCGTTGCGTTCACTTGTTGCTTTTTACTTAGCGTTACTTTAAAACTACTATGCCCCCCAACTGGGTATTTATAGTTTTAGTACAAACGTGGATATCCTGTGTTGTTTGGACTGACGGAGAACGACGTGGTCACAGCTAGCTTTCCTATATTTGTACAGACCGGCAGTCTTGGTGGAGCTGAGCAAGGGCTTTATTGCTGAATCACCCTGACTTTACGAAACGGCGGTCTCATCGGTTTACAGCCGGAGTCCGACGGCTGGTTGGACAACCACTGTTGCTGCAACCTCTACTTCCTACGCATTTCGGGAAATACAGTTTATTCTCAGGCCGTACCAGCCCTTTTATTTACCTTATGTAGTTTAACACCCGCCGTAGCTGAGTTGGAGGCCAGTGTAGCCTAAATTATTGTTTGTTTGTTTTTTGTTTTTTATTATGACTGCGCAGTTTTAGTAAATGGGATTCCCCTCCACCAAATGAAACGGATCAGACGTGACATTTTAACTCAGATGACCCTTTCTGCTTATGGTTTTGCTCGTGGTTCAAATTTTTTACAGCCACTGGTCAGTTAGGCATCAAGTCTTTATATCTTTTAGGTTTCACAGAAAAATATTACACTGGAAAGTCACAATATAAATGGGGGGGTCTGTCCTGCTTTTTGGTGTTACAGGATTTACGATTTAACCAAAATAAAGGGGGGGGGGGTTAAAAGCAGTTAGGCATCCTAAATGTACTCTGGAAAAAAGTAAGGACTGTAATAAAGAGGTGGTGACACTCAGGAGCAATGTGACTGGATCAGTCTGTCTTTCGGGGTGGGCAAAAAAAGCTGACTGCAGTTGTGAGTTAGCTCATCAGAGAAGCTGCCTAAAGGTCAACAACAACCTTAAAGTAAGTGGGGAGCTCTCGGTCATGACACGCGGCTTTCTTTGTTTACTTTCTCCATGTTTTTGTCTACCCTTCTGGACTATAGACTGACATAGTGAAAGATCATTCACCCTAAGGAGAAAATCCAGCGTTGCTATAAATGTGAAAGTTCACAGTGTTTTTGTAAAAGTAAGAAGGGAAAATCCCTGTGGTTTGCATGATGTCAGGGTAAAATTTGGTGGTCTTAATTAAACATTATTCTAGGTTGAGGTTTCAGCTGTATCGCTGGCCCCGAGTACCTTCACGTCAACAGGCCACGTGGCCATTTGTATCTCTTCATTTCACATCAGGATGTAGGTGAAGGAAATGCAGCAAGAAAAAAGAAAAACCTCAAGCTGAAGTGCAGTGATAATTTTTTTTTTCTTTTACAAGCAACCAAGAAGTGACTAAGGTGGGGGGGAGAAATTGAAGTTGGCCCACTTAGGTTAGACTTTAATCCCACACAGTGCCATTTGAGAGGGTGTAGGCAGTCGTGATAAGAGTCTGTGTGAAGCCTGCGCTTCTCAGGTAATACATACAGCCTGTTAAGTGTTAACGTTTATTGTAATTTTCCAAGGATAACTGATTGAAATCTGTTCCTCAAAAACCTGTGTTAAATTTTTTTTTTTTTTTTTAAACTGAAAGTCTTGAACCGTTGGTGTTGACAAGAGGAAGTGCTTAGGGAATTGGTTAGGACACCTGCTTTGAGCAACCAAAGGGCAGCCACATGATAACTTCCTCCTGATAATTCCAGCTAACAGAGAAAGGCATGCTACTTTCAAAACCTCCCCTTTCTTTCACATGAAACCACAAATTTTAATGAGCGAGACCGTGTTTTGGAGAAGCACAAAAGATCTGCAGGTTCTCCTTTTTCTTTAATAGTGCATGACTGCATGTCTTGTGAGCAGATGGTAAATGTCAAGCAAAGTATGAACCAAAAATGCAGTGTCCCAAGTGGCGTGTTTTTTTTTTTTGTTTTTGTTTTTTTTTAAATGTTTGTGTTCTTTCAGATTGTGTATATCTGGTTTCACTGGTGCTTGTGGGGGAAAAACGGAAGACAACCGGATCATGACGACGGAAAGAAACAGCAAAGCTCTGAAGGTAAAACGCAGAGCTGTGTTTATATCCCTGGGCTTTTTTTTTTCTTTTTTTACAAGAGAGAAAAGCTGTTGAAAGTTTCAGCGTTCATCTCAGTTACTCTTCACAACATTTGTCATTCTTCTGAATTCTCCCACTCTTCCCATTTCCTCCTATTTCACTTCAGGTGAAACAGGAATGTGGCGAGAACGTGCCCTTCCTGTCAGACAATGAGCTAATGTCCCTCTCTGTGCGGGAGCTGAACCTCCACCTGCGCGGACTCTCCCGCGAGGAGATCCAGAAGCTGAAGCAGCGGCGGCGCACCTTAAAGAACCGGGGATATGCCGCCAGCTGCCGGGTCAAACGGGTGTCTCAGCGAGAGGCCCTGGAGCAGCAGAAGATGGAGCTTCAAAGGGAGGTGGAGAGGCTCGGGGCCGAGAACGCCGGCATGAGGAAAGAGCTGGAGGGGCTCAGCGCACGCCTGGCTGCGCTTCAGAGATTCGCCAGGGGTCTGGAAGCTGGAGGAGGCAGCCTGCTTGCCACGGCCCCTCGCCTCAACACCGCCTCGGTCATCACCATCGTGAAGAGTCCACAACAGTCTCAGCCACAGAGGGAACAGGACCCATCCTAGAAGGACATGCTGGAACCAGACTGGGGTTTGGGGGTGGGGAGGGTGGGGCAGCCTGCAATGCAAACACACGCACACATCTGCAGGCCTACTTACTCACACACAGGCAGGAGAACAGCATGACTTAAATTAATAGGAAAATACTAAGCGCCTTGTTCACATTAAAATTTGTAGAAGTGTAATGAACTTACAAGACAACAGCTGTGATCAGCTTCCTAACAAAAGGAGCCAGAAACGGGTTAAATACCACGGTTTAAGTCCTCTGGTTAGTCATGTTCCATGGCACAGCAGCCTGGTCGTGTAAATTCTGTTTCGTATGAACAAGGCGTCGTCACACACATTTATGCACAAAACCCCTCACAATCTTTCCCGTGATCTACACAGGGACTCTGACTGAAGCCTAACCGAGCCAAGCAGGGGTTACCGAACACCATTACTCCGCAGCAAACCCCGCAGTGAGGCTGGTGTAGCCTGAATATGCTACCTAAAGGCTGGGGCCTCTTTCTGCTTCCGTTTATGGCACCTGACCAACAGCAAAATGCCAGGGTGGAGCTTCCTTTGTCTCCATAATGCCTGAATTTTTGCTGCAGTTCTAGTCTGAAATTACTGACTTAGGCACGTGTTGGTTTTTTTTGTTGTTTTTTTTCCCCCCTGTCAATGCAGTTTCTCGCCCTTGGTGTTACTTCATGTGCTGGTGGGATAATGGGGCCTTTGAAATGGATCATTTCCATCTGATCTGTTTTAGCCTCCTTCCATTTGCTATGCTCAGATACATGTGATGGCTCTCTAGCTGCTTTAGTCATGAGACTTTTTGGGAGCAGAAATGGTCAGAGGAAGGTTGAGAAAAGCTGCCTAAGTGCATTTGTGAATTTCTGTAAGTCGCTGAGTCACTAAAGTTTTCCCAGTTTGGGGTCTCACCAGTCCAACAAAAATAACTCTGTAATATGTGTATTCATTTTTCACATTAATGCAGTGCCTTCAGTGTTTGAAGGAGAAAACTTAAGCGTAAGGTGAACAACTGACTAGTCCTCCTGACTGTCCGAAACGACACATTTCTTTTATTGTGGTTTCCACGGATGTCCATATTTTCTGAACTATAATCCCAAATTTCTCATTTCATAAAACCCTCCTGTGCAGTGATTAGGCTAAATCTACAGTGGCTTCCCTCCTCCTTTCACGTCCGGTAGGCTCCCGACAACAGACGTTGGTCATTTTTTGCTAAAACAAATAAATAAAATAAATGTGTCAAGCTAGAGTCACATCTGGTAGGAATTACGCTCAAGTTGATGCAAAGTCCTCTGCAAACATTCCTGTTGTTGTGTTATTTGTAATGTCCGAGAGACGCAAATGTTGAGTGACATTTATCAGAGATATATATTCTAAATTTTGTTTGTATTTAAAAGTAGATATTATGAAAAGACAAGCTAACGAGTGCTGTGACGTTCTGTATGTTTTCAAAAGTACTTATGACGAGTCTGAGGATGTTCTCGCGTCTGATTATTGTGCTGCGTGGCGACGACGATTACTTTTACGAAAATGTTTAATTATTAGCTGTGTAGAAATATGCTCAAAGCCAATGGTCATATTGATGTATGATTTGTGTGTGTTTATGTGTTTTTGCAATGTTTGTACTAGCTTGTCCTAGTGGATATCTTAGAGGGACATTATTTTTCTAAGATGATTTGTATGTTGTTTATGTGGTTTAAAAAAAAAAATTTAAGGTCATTTCTGAATGGGTGGGGCAGGAAGATACGCAGGAGGTTAAAGAGAAGGAAGAGTGATGGAGATGAGGATGAGAGAAGAGGGCTGAGAAGTTGCCGGATGATGGAGAAAGCAAGTAGGCGAGGCAGACTGGAAAAGAAGGTGCTGCGAGGTGGTGTTCGGTTGATTTGAAAGCCTCCATCAGACGTAGGCCTGTCTTACTCAACAGGCTTAAATTTCATGGAGTTTAGGCCACTGAATAGTGCTAGCAATATAATATATTAAGTAGGCATTGTAACACATGAAACTGTGTTGACAGATAACTCCTAAAGATATGAGGCATATATTTAGCTATATATGAGTATTAGTGTGGCAAAACATTTATTCTCTAGAATTTATTGTCTCACATCTGTCAAACCCTGCTGGATGTTTTATAATACCTGCAAAACAGAAATGGTCTTTGTATTTATTACTTGTATTTTTTCTATTGTGAAAATTTAAGTACATTGTCTATTTTATATATTAATTATAATAAATGTTGTACATATTGTACATAAGATGGTGGTTTCGGCTGGTTTGGAACGTGCGGTCCAAGAGAGGAAGTGGATTTACAGGATGTGTTGCACAAGTTACTGGTCTGGATGCATAGATAAAGTCGAGCTAAATGTGTGAATGGTGAGAAGAACCATGGGAAAATGAAGTAACGCTCCAGTTCTTTATAGCAGTTTACATTCATTGGACACTTCATTTGGTACACTACTAAGTTGGACCCCCTTTTCCCTTCAGAACTGCTTTAATTCTTCATTGCATACACTATATTGCTAAAAGTATTCACTCACCCATCCAAATCATTGAATTCAGGTGTTCCAGTCACTTCCATGGCCACAGGTGTATAAACCAAGCACCTAGGCATGCAGACTGCTTCTACAAACATTTAGGAAAGAATCGGTCGCTCTCAGGAGCTCAGTGAATTCCAGCGAGGTACCGTGATAGGATGATACCTGTGCAACAAGTCCAGTCCTGAAACTTCCTCACTAGGAAATATTCCACAGTCAACTGTTAGCGGTATTATTAAAAAAAAGTGGAAGTGATTGGGAACGACAGCGACTCGGCCATGAAGTGGTAGGCCACGTAAAATCACAGAGCGGGGTCAGTGGATCCTGAGGTGCACAGGGCACAGAGGTCACCAACTTTCTGCAGAGTCAATCGCTACAGACCTCCAAACTTCACGTGTCCTTCAGATCAGCTCAAGAACAGCGTGCAGAGAGCTTCATGGAATGGGTTTCCATGGCCGAGCAGCTGCATCCAAGCCTCACATCACCAAGCACAATGCAAAGTGTCGGATCCAGGGGTGTAAAGCACGCCGCCACTGGACTGTAGAGCAGTGCAGACGTGTTCTCTGGAGTGATGAATCACGCTTCTCTAGGAATCCGGTGGATGAGTCTGGGTTTGGTGGTTTCCAGGAGAATGATACTCGTCTGACTGCATTGTGCCAAGTGTAGAGTTTGGTGGAGGGGGGCTATGGTGTGGGGTTGTTTTTCAGGAGTTGGGCTCGGCTCCTTAGTTCCAGTGAAAGGAACTCTTAATGCTTCCAAGACACTTTGGACAATTTCACGCTCCCAACTTTGTGGGAACAGTTTGGGGATGGCCCCTTCCTGTTCCAACATGACTGCACACCAGTGCACAAAGCAGCTCCATAAAGACATGGATGAGCCAGCCACAGAGTCCTGACCTCAACCTGACAGAACACCTTTGGGATGAATTAGAGTGGAGACTGTGAGCCAGGCCTTCTCGTCCAACATCAGTGTCTGACCTTGCGTCTGGAAGAATGGTCAAAAATTCCCATAAACTCCTGAACTTTGTGGAAAGCCTTCCTAGAAGAGCTGAAGCTGTTATAGCTGCAAAGGGTGTGTTAAAGCCATGATCCATGATGTGAATCTCCTGTTCCACCACATCCCAAAGGTGCTCTGTTGAATTGAGATCTGGTGACTGTGGAGGCCGTTTGAGTGCAATGAACCCATTGTCATGTTTAAGAAACCAGTTTGAGATGATTTGAGACACGGTGAGTTATCCTGCTGGAAGCAGCCATCAGAAGATGTGTACACTGTGGTCATAAAGGGATGGTCAGCAACAATACTCAGGCTGTGGTGTTTGAATGATGATGAGTTGGCACTGAGGGGCCCAAAATGTGCCAAGAAAATATCCCCCACAAAGTAACCAGCAGCCTGAACCACAGACACAAGGCAGTTTATGCTAAATTCTGACCTTACCATTTGAATGTCTTAGCAGAAATTGAGTCATCCAATCTTTTATTGTCTTGTTTTGGTGAGCCTGTGTGAAACTGGAGCCTCAGTTTCTTGTTCTTAGTTGACAGGAGTGGCACCTGGTGTGGTCTTCTTCTGCTGTAGCCTATGTGATCCATAGGTTTGACATGTACAATCAGAGATGCTCTTCTGCATGCCTTGGTTGTAATGAGTGGTTATTTGAGTTACTGTTGGCTTTCTAGCAGCTCAAATCAGTCTGGCCGTTCTCCTCTGACCTCTGTCATCAACACGGCATTTTCCAGAGAGCTGCCGCTCACTGGATATTTTCTCTTTTTTTGGACCATTCTCTGTAAACCCTAGAGATGGTTGTGTGGGAAAATCCCAGCACATCAGCAGTTTCTGAAATACTCAGACCAGCCCATCTGGCACCAACAACCATCAAAGTCATGTAAATCACCTTTCTTACTCATTCAGTCTGAACTTCAGCAGGTCCTACTAACCATGTCTACATGCCTAAAAGCACTGAGTTGCTGCCATATGACTGTCTCATTAGATATTTGCTCTAATAGGCAGTAGGACAGGTGTACATAATTGAAGTGGCTGGTGAATGTATATTCTGAGTCAGTGTTTTGATACAACTTTAATGTACAGTCTCTGGTAGAACAAGGCGCTCATGTTACTTTAGCTCTTCTGCTGGTGGTAGGAGGCTGTTTTACAATATAAATCACATCTAGTACTCCATACTAGATATGGAGTACTAGATGCTCTCAGACTTGCTCTCAGACTGCACGCTTACTTGTGGTTCCTAGAGTCTCTAAAAATAGAATGGGAGGCAGAGCCTCCCGGCTCCTCTCCATGTGGAAACATCGGTTTGGGTTAAGGATCGTGTAACCGTCTCTATTTCTGAGATTAGGTTGAAAAGTTTTCTTTATGAAAACACTGAAAGGAGTGGATCATGTGACCCAGTATCATTAGTTACGCTGCTACAAGCACAGACGAAGCCTATCCGCTGCAATTATCTGTCACTCTCCATGTATTATATGCTGCTGCTGCATATAATAAATGTATGCCACCGGCCCTCCCCCTAGCCAGTCTCTTCCTTTTCAAAGGGAGTTTTTCCTCCCCACTGTCACCAAACGCTTGCTCATTGGAGGTCATCAGATAGTTGCAGTTCTCTAGAGTCTGTAGCTGGAAGTATAATGTGTTTTGAGATGACTTACTGGAAGTGGCGCTCTAAAAATGAAAGTGAACTGAAGATGGAGGACTTGCATGTATAATGCATGTTTAGTGCCAATCAACATTTACTTTGTCTCCTAGCTCGTCTTAGAGACAGTAATTTAATACCACTTAGCTAGTAGCCTACTTCATAGCAGATGATGTTCCTCTGGTGCATTCACTCCCAGCAAATGGTGAAAATAACTTTAGCTGTTGAACATTACTCCGTTATCCCGGGAAACAAGAGGCCCTAAATTTAGAATGTATAAGCACCTTTAAATGTAGCTCTAAAACTTAATGTAATTTTGAAATACAAGCAGGAAAAGACGTTCATTCTACATAATACTGAGCAGTGTGTATAAAAAACAGACAAGTTAGGATAATTTATTTTGTAATGTCAGTGGCTTTAAGGGATTAAAACTTTAAAGGGGCAATGCAGTAAATTAGGATGCTTTCCAAATGATGGGCGACTTGCACTGAAAGATTTAGCGGTCCAAAAATAAATAAAGGGTTTTAGAAGCTGAGGTATCTTAACTAGTAGTTCTCAGCTGTGAGTTAAGCTCCAAAAACACCATTTCCCAAAATGCAACTCAGTACCATTTTCATTATCCCATCCTTGGCCACATATTTGAAACATACACACAATTCTGTAATTATACTAAGCATGTCAGAGACAGATCTGGTTCTCCTCGTGTGCTTGAATGTGAATTAGACATGAAAAAAAAAATTGTTAACCGACATACAGACTAAAAATCTTTAATTATTTCTTTATGATTTTTCCATTTGTGACATAACACAGAAGCACTGTGAGCAGCTTTATAATATACAAAGAACTAGAAACCAAAAAAGCAACTGAAATAAAAAACAAAACTAAGCCTCTGTTTCTCCTGTGCTCGATCGTTACAGCGTATGACTATTTCAACATACATTTCTCCTGTAGACAGCACTTATGTACAACATTGGTCTACAACAAACACTTTTTCCACATAAAAACAACTCACACTCCAGCAAACATTGCTGTAGACAAAGATGAGGAGTACATGGGTGAATTGTGGCATTGAAAGTGCAAACTGGCATACCGTCTGCTTCGCTTTAAAATTCTAAGTTAATTTAATGCCACGCAAGCAACCTGCCAGTAGGAGCTGCAGTGCAACCTCAGTTTCATCATCACTAAAAATAATCGTGTCTAAAAATAAGAGGCTGCTCCTGCACACACAGACGTGGCTTCTCTCCTATTTAAAACTAATATTGTGTCAGGCAGAAGCACAAAAAAAGAAAAAAAAAAAAAAATGAAAATAGAAACAACCCGACCATTGTCTGAAGCTGGGACATGCTTCTATTTTCCAGTGAAAATAGAAGACAGTGTTAAGATGACATAAAAAAGTGACAGTCTGCAAATAAGCATTTTCTTGGTGCATTAAAATATGCAACAAGCTCTGAGTGTTTATAACCTGCAAGTGTCTGCAAACACGCTTCCTGTGGCCCCCTAGTGTTGATATAGCGCTACAGCAAAGCAGTGAAAGTAGACGTAAATGTGCTGGCAGGTTCTTCTGTGACTCATTCAGATGACTCAAGAAATCCAGTTAAGAGTAAAAGAATAAACAGCTCTGACTGCGGTAAAATTAACACAAAAAAAAAAAAGTGACTGGAAGCACATCCAACTCAAAGAAACGCAGCAATGTCAACAACGTTTATGCACCACATGTAGTCGAGTTGGAGACAGAAAAAAAGAATCACAATACTGAATTCTGAAGAGTTTAGTCATATGGTGGGTCTGTCAGGGAGGAAGCAAACAGCACACAACTGCAGGCATGATTTTCATTAAGGTTGTGACAGCACTCAAAATGATGTACTGTCATTTAACTGGTCCAACATCCGTGTAGGCACACACTAAAATGTTTTATGAAATCCCTACAATGGCAACAGCCTCACAGGCAGTTAACCTAAAATCCTTTATTATGTCAATTTTAAATAGATCCTCTGAATGTGAACTATAGTACATCCAGCCTCGACAAAGCTCCATTAATGAGAAAAGGCATCTAAAGTTAGCTTTAACCTATATTCCTCTTCTGTTTTTCCCTCAATCCATTTAACCTACATTGTGGCCTGGAGAGGTCTACTATCCAAGTGAAGCACAAGCTTTAATCCCGGCCATTCAAATAACGCCCCAATTACGCCAGTGTAATCCCGACCGGCTCTGCCGCTGCTGCAGCCGCCCTTCACTCTTTTGCCTGTTGGAGCTGATGCACTCTGTAATCTATGAGCTGCTCTGCCTCCCCCTCATCTGCACTGTCGAGATCAATAACAACACTGATCCACGTGTCGTTATTAACTCCTGTTTTTGACTTGGTTTCCCTTTAAATGCATCACACTGCTGCACAGGGTCTCTCTCAAAATGCTACAAAACCAGGGGAATATCCCCCCCACAACACTGAAAACAGCTTTAAAGCACTTTAATGTACCGACGGACCAACTCGTGAATTTGTTGACTAAATATTCTTTTAAGTTTATAAATTATGCCCAAACTTCACCAGCCATGACTGAAGACTAAACCTTGATAAACACTGCTAAAGACCATCTGAAAATATCCGTGCTTTCAAAACATGAATCAAAACAAATAACACACCTATGAAGATTACTCTTCCAGTGGTAAACACAAGGGACTGAACAAACAGGACTAAATCAATCAGGACTAAAATCAAATTTTATCCAAGCCTGAGTTCCAAAGTTACAAGTTTTTGTTCCAATGGTATGAGTCATTATCTAAACGCGTGACTCACAACTCAACTGTGTTCCCACTGAATACTTGGGAAATGTGGATGCGCAACTTTTTTTTTGCAGGCAGGCCTCACGATCAGCCCCAAAACCAAGAAAAACAAACGAAGCAGCAACTAATGATTCACACATTGAGGAGGACCAGCTGCACAGAACAGAGTACCATCAGGTCTTAAAACATCAGTCTGATAAGTTTCAACTGAGGTTGAAGTTTTGCCCACGTCTGACTTTTTCTGCTCTAGAATTCGTCGTCTGAGCTGAGCAGGAGGGTTTTCTCTGTGTCACCGCGGGCGCCGACAGCACCGTGGGCACGGGAGATGGGCGGAGGCGCCCCCTGCTCCAGCGTGGACTGCTGAGTGTACTGTTGGTAGGCCGGGGAGAAGTTGTGGATGGCGTCCTGGACCATGTCGCCCGGGTTCATCGTCTCCTTCAGGCTGCTGGAGATGCTCTTCATGGGGGCACAGCGGCCTGCAGGAAAGGCATAAGAATGGAGAGTTAGAGGGCAAAGGCTGAGGTGAAAAACAGAGAAAGTGAATGTAGGTGAAAAAAGAAAAGGAAGGACGGTGGGGGGACATTAAGAGAGAGAGTGGATTTATAATGTTTTAAAACCATAGAGAGGGAAGGGAAAGGAATGGAGATAAAGTCAAAAGCAAGTGGAAGGAGGAGTGATTTATGGTGAGGAGAAAAGGCTGGGAAGAGGAAAAATGTGTTTAAAAAAAAGGAAAAGGGCATCAGTGATTTAGAGGGTGTAAATAGAATGAATGAGTGGAGGGAAAAAAAGGGGGGAAAAAGGGACCAATTGTACTCAGGCAGTGATGTGATTTAGGGAGGAGAGGAGAAAAAAGGGGTTCACAGTGATTTAAAGGGAAGTAAGACGGGGAGAACTGCAGAAAAGGAGAAAGTGAAGGTGGGGGAGGGAGAGGGGGGGGACTGATGAAATGTCTGCAAAAGAATTAAACTGAATTGAAAGATGAGATTAAAAAAAAAGTGAGAGAACAGAAACAAATCAAAAGCAAAATAGCAACAGTGTGAGAACAAACAAAGGGGGGGGGGGGGGGGGGGCCCCAACA
>JAVDPK010002010.1:91052-108195 GCA_034780415.1 Cichlasoma orientale
CCCCCCCCCCCCCCCCCCCCCCCCCCCCCCCCCCCCCCCCCCCCCCCCCCCCCCCCCCCCCCCCCCCCCCCCACCGAACATCTCTGGTGTTCAACCTACCAAACTGTCCATATGTAGGAACAGGTCCTTTAGGGTGCAGCAGAGAAGAAAATATTTAAAAAAAATATTAAGCTAAATATGCAGAAACAGGCAAGTAGAAAATGACACGTGGGGAGTATCACGAGGTGAAAAATAACAAAGACAAAAAGAAGAGATGAAGTAGCAAAAAGATGAGAAATACAGGAGGAAATATGCACTGATATAAAAATGAAATGGAGGAAACATATGAGGCGAATTCTTTTGTAAGACGACAAATGTTTTGCGACACATGCACCCGGGTATTTCCTTCTTCCTCACCTGTTAAATCGAGACTTTTGTCCTTGTAGACTCTGTATGTGAAAGCGTGCCGCAGGGCCAGCGCGGCGAAGAACATCTCAATGCATATGATGAAGTTCTGGTAACCGGCGGCAACCGTGCCCTCGCCGACGGACACCTCCTCCGAGTTAATCTGAGGGATGGCCCCGCACTTCTCCAGGATGGCCAGCAGCATGCCTGACCACAAATAATTAGCACAGGACACTTTCAGTCCACCTGTTTTAATAACAAATATAATGCCGTGTCTTGTGCAGTGTCCCCCCTACCCTGCCAGAAGGAGAGGAAGATGACTGACTTGACCATAAAAAACTTGAGCATGGGGCTGTAAGGGCTCAGTAGCTCCCTGGTGGCGAAGTAGAACAGGAAGAGGGCGTACAGCGACAAGCTGACTGAGATGTTGTAGATGATGGTCACGTACAGGTAACCGCCGGCAACACTGCAGAGTGAGAAACCAGAAAGAGCAGCATTAATGGTGCTGGTTTTTACTTGTAGCCCACTTTTTGTGGGGTTTTTCCTGATTGTCATCGATTGTTATTGGTGAAAACTACAATTCCCATTAGAGAGTAAAGTTTCAAACTGAAACGATTAAGGGAAAAGGTAACGATCAGTCCGGAGCGTTCAATTAATCTAAAAATTAAAGGCGTAATCCTCATGTTATGAAACACCTGAAAACACCTACGTTCTCACAAAGAAAATAAAAAAATCAAGCCAAGAGCTAACAGAGTTTTAGCTGGCCGACCTCCGTCCCGTCTGCACTTACTTAAAGTCTCCGTCCTTGTATTTGCCGTAGGCCTGCAGGATGACGGTGATGACAGCCATGAGCGGTTTGACCACACAGAATTGCAAAGTGGCCTGCTTGCAAAATCGCAGGAAGCCAATGGAGTAGGCCTTTCCTCTCAGACAGCAGGTACCGTACATACAGCTGGACCTGATGGAGCCAAACGCCAGAAATTAACCGCTGATGCGGCAAAACACAGGATACATCAGGGAAAAGGAAAACAAGCAGAGGAATAGCTTAGATTAAAAAAAAAGAAAAAAAGAAGGCCATGCCAAGTTGAAAACAAACATTGTTAAAAGGGGACCTATTATGGCAGCATCATGGGTGGCTCAGTGGTTAGCACTGTTGCCTCACAGGAAGAAGGTCCTGGTAGGGCCTTTCTGTGTGCAGTCTGTGTGTTCAAGAGTTTCACTTCCTGGTTAAATTAAGGTTAATCCATTTTAAAAAATATACTTATATTTTTCAACTACATAATCTCATTCTTGGGCTTGACTAGAGCAGCTTTGCATCACTCACAGTTCAAAATAAGGCATATTTATCTCATACTAGGCCTTGGTGCGGCCCGTCTGTTCATTGTCTGACTGAAACAAGCCGTTTCAGGACCACTTTGTTCTGACTGGTTGCTCCTCAGAAACAGTAGGACAAAAAAAACCCGTCTGGAATAAAGCACTGACAGTCTGAAGCCTGAGCTTTTAAGGACTTATAGGGATTATCTGCACACACAGATGTGATCATTTTAAGCTTTGGCCATACAAGTTCCCACCACTGTAACAGGATATATAACAAAAAATAATAAAATCATAATAGATACACTTTAAAGATCTTTTAGGAGATGAACGTTCAGCTGAACTTACTCTATGGGTTTCCCTCTGATCTCGGCCATGATGGCGCTCTCTCCTCCCAAGTATTCATAACACAGACTCAGGAAGTTGTAAATAACAAAAGCTGGAGAGAGACAGTGGGGAAAAAAAAAGAGTTGATTTGATTGTGACCGCTACATATGTGATCGTTTTTGGTTTGTCATTTCATTTGTTGCTTGTTTCTGGAAAAGCCCATATCGGGCTTTTTCACAGCAGACATTCTGATTGCCACTGCAGGAAACTGTTTAAAAAAAATAAATAAATTCTGGCTTCACTGACACATTCAAGTCTCCACATCACAAGCCATGATAGTGTGACAGTGAGGCTGCATGCACAATACCAGGAAATTATAGACAGCAGCTAGATGGAAATGAGCCATCATTCAATTGATTTTCTAAGTCTGTGTTTGTCAAAATGTTATCCTCTGCGACTGGAGCCTGTTCACTAAAACTGTCAATGTTGTAACAAACGTTGAGATTTTTACGCATATTTGACAACAGATTTAGCTGCATTTGTTGTATATATATATTTACTAACTCAGCATTTCACAGCAGCGAGTTCAAATGGCTTATAATTTTACAGAAGACTGAAAAATATACAGCAGTAAAATCGCTCAGTTACTCACAGACCTCCCAGCAGTCACACAATAACAAACATCACTTCTGGTCACATTTGTTTTAACATGTGAAAGGAAATAACACAATCAAACTGCGGTGCAGTTCAAAAACAACAGCTGACCACACTTGATGCAATCATGTGAAGCTATTTTTATACTGTCAGAGGGACAATTAGGGATAATAACCCTTAAACATTTCACTGCAAAAAAAAAAAAAAAAAAAAAGCAAACTCAACAGTTTATAAAGCTGTGCAAAGGCATGAGTTTTACACACAGTCGCAAAAATGTCTACATTTAGTATCAGCTACTTATTCTTACTCTACTAGCAAGGAGCAATGCAAAAAGGCACGGACACAGTGCACTTAAAGTATCCTGGAAAAACCTAACCTTTAGCGCTTTCTTTGGATATTTAATCTTCAAGTTTTATTTCCTAGCTAACTGAAGTTCACCAGCTGATTCTCTCTCCTCTGTGGTGCGGCTGTGAGGTGGTGTTACAGATCAGGAGCACATTTAAAAAAAACAAAAGAAAACAAAAAAAAACCACAACCAGGCTAATCCTGTTAACCCCTGAGGACGCACACAGTCTTGCAGGGTTGTGTTTGTGTGCATGCAGGTAAAACCACTTTCAGATAACATTTGTAAACTAAATACACAAGATGTAGCTGAATTAAACTGAATCAAAATAAAGACGAGGGCAGTGACTGTGCATGAGTTCACCGTGAAAGTATGAAAACGTGACATATTCTTGATGTGCGGCGTGTTTGTGCATGGAAGGTTCACAAGTGCATTGTGCACGTGCAATCGCTGTATCACAACACTGAAGCGTCTGCACTGCTGACAGTGATTATAGTATACCAACTGTCTGCAGCTGTGCCGTTACTGCACATTTTCCGACTCTGTTCGGAACTCCACCCAAACCCTCCCAACAACTTTCCCACCGCTTTCTGTGTCTGACGTCAGATGCCCGTCAGACAATCCTCAGGTAATAAGATGCCATACGTGCCAAACACAAAAGCTAGTCCACAGAGCTGAGTGATGAGAACTGGTTGATCTGCTTCCAGCAGCTCTCCTTGTGTCTGTTTACCATTATGTTCTTTCACTTCTCCCCAAGGACTCCGGCCCGCAGTGCTAGTTGCCACGGTGATACAGTAGGCCTACATACAATGGAAACGGTAGCAGCAAGTTTGCAGCAAATTTGGTTGAGAGAAACTCATTATCTGATGCAGCCAATCTGCTTGATGAGGAAGATTTGTGAGTGAGGTTGCCACGCAACAAGTCGGTCATCCTCGCCGAAGAAAAGATCTGGGCGGGGCTCAGTGCATTATAGGAAGACGAGGGCAGACGCGAAGAGAAGGAGAGATTGGAACGGCGGTGAAAGAGATTTGGACAAGTGTGCGGAGACGGAGGAGGTGAGCCATATGCACGACGACGCAATATGACGACCATAATGCTTCCTGCCAAAAACAGAACCATACATAGAGTTTCCCTTCAGTTCACATTCAAAAGCATGTGACGTCATCGGTTCGCCAACACAGAACGTGACGCGCGAGCGAAGCGTCACAGTGTGCAGATCATTTCCATCTTTATTGTGACAAGTAAACTCAGAGACTGAGGAGGAGCGGCAGTGAACTTCCCTCCACCATATTCCACCAATTCATGACTTTAATAGTCAGGGATCCAAGACGTCAAGCGGGATGCGTTTTGTTTGCGTCACCATCGACAGAGAAGCCACCAACTCATCATCTTGAGCCAAAAAGCGCCCAGATTTGTTACTAAGTCCATATTTAGTGATCATTAAACTCATCCTGTCTCTACTGCGTTTGGAATCACGTTCCTTCAAGGAGCCAGCTGTCCAACTCCAACCAGAAAATTATGGCAAAAATCGAATAGCTGATAACCCTATACATCGATTACAGAAAACAGCTGAAATAAACTGAAACATTTTATGAAAGAAAATAAGTTACTGATTATATGTGTATATAACTTTTGGAAAACTGATTGTACAAAACAAAAACAATAATCACTAATATCATTTAAAGTTATAGTTTATCTCTTCAGCTGGAGAGGAAACTGCAATAGTTCCTATGAAAAGGACAACAGTTAACAACCACTTATCGTTCTTTTATTCAGTGTCTTAAGAAAAAGTTTATTCTTATCTGCTATTAACTAAATCTATAGCAAAAATACACCACAGGAAAGGCAGGAATCCAATAAGGGTGAGAGGGTACTTTGCAAAATAAACATTGACTTGTACTCTTGGATAATCTGTTGAGGATGACAGGACGGACTATTCATTTCCAGTCTAATCTGACCACAATGTGTTTCAACAACTCAACCGGAAAAGCTGCCTACAAAGATGCGAAAAGGATTTCAATCAGTAAGTTCTATTAACGGGACACAAACGGCCCAGAGTGTCACGAGAGCTCAGAGTTTTAGCTTAGATGGATTCTAGGTGGGAATAAAGCTTCTGAACATGGCCCTGAAGTCAGAAACACGTCCTTACCTTCATAGCAGTCTCTGACGGTGTCAAAGTAGACGTAGTACTGGTCATTGGTGAAGAACAGGAGGCTGAGCCAGGAATCAAAGGCATAGATGGGAACAATGAAGAGGATTCGCACAATATGGCGCTGCTCCCTAGGTGAGCTGTAGAAACGCAGGTGCATGTAGATCTGGGCACAGACAGGAGAGACTTTTTGAATACTGACAGATTAAAAATAAGTCTTGAAGAAGATCATTCATAGCCAGAAATGTAAGATTCAAAGATCAGTAAGCATGACAGATTAAGTTACATATTCTGTCATCCTCCTCTCTCTCTCCCTTTTCTTTTTAACTACAATAACTCACAAGCCTATTTTAATGTGCATAGATTCTTGAGCAGGAATATGAGTGAGCAGAGAGTCTGGAGCAGAGTTTTTAATGAGCATCATAAGAAATAACTGCCGTTACGTGGATGCAGATTCTTCATTCAGATTTTTTTTATTGTGAGTTATCCATCTTGTCTGTCAGTGTCACTGTCCTCACGAATCAACACATCCCCTAAGTTTGACTCACAGGAGGAAAAAAAAAAAAAAGTTTTTTTCTGCCTGATTTTATTCAAGCATTTTATCCAGCACAAGGTTTCACCTTTGTATATATCCGTGTGCGTTTGTGTGTATTCATGCTCCGTGTCGCAAACACCTGCCGCGGGATGTTGCCCAGCAACCCCTGCCTTTCTCTGGGCCTGAGCATTATCGCTGGATCACATCACCTGTGCATTGAGCAAACACACCTGTCTGTCTTCTTTATGAGCACGTACATCAGAAAAGCCAGTCTGCTCAGTCTGCTCGCCAACACGTGGAATTTCAGCCGAGCAGAAACAATATATTATAGTAAAAGCACAACTGAAGACCTGAGGATTTATACTCCCCTCTCTCCTGATGCTAATGGGAAGCAAGCAGCAGCCCCTGGGGCTAAGAATTAAGTCAATGTGCAAGTGCCAAAAGTTGGATCCCAACTTTACAGCAGTAACACATCTGCTTACAGCCTGGTACAAAAAATGTTTTCTTCTCCATAGTAAATTACCCTTCTTATAAAAACCACTGAGGTGATTTTTTTTAGAACTCACCAATTTAAACTTTAATAAGGCTTCAATTGGTGTGGTCAGTTTGATTGACAGGTGGATGCTGATACATGCAGCTGTGGTTTGAAACAGTCTTCTAGGTTTGCTAGCTCTCTGCAGTTTGAACCTCTCAACTGTTTTGGTGTAAATAATATTGATTACCTGATACTACCTACACCCATCCAAGAAGTCTGTACTCCTGTTTCAGTGAGTGAAATTGTGATATTATTATTTTGTTACTTAGCACTTATTAACAGGTAGATGAGTCTGTACAAAGCACGTTTACAGTGTGGGTGCAGCTTGTTAAACAAGCTTGCTGGCACAGCTGATAATTAAGCGTGCCACCCTCTCAACAAAATATGGTCCCTTGAGGCTCCAAAAAAACCAAACATGGCAGCAGCTAAAATGTTAAACCTGAGGCTTTACAAGTGAACGGGGAAGGGCACAGTAGCTACATCCATCTTTCACATACAGTCTATGTTGGGAAGCAGTTACCTGGTGACAGGTGAGGATCAGTGCAGTCCAGACGAAGAAGCCGGACACAGCCTGCGCTGCTGGAGTCATCAGAAAGATAGGTGGGTCCGAGCTGAGCAGCGGCGCCTCAGGAAGCCATGAAATATTGGGGCCCATTGGGGCTGCCGTGGGTGGTGGGCCAGGCGCTGCAACGAGAGGAGAGTCCTCCCCCAGCCTCTCTGAGAGCGGCACATCGCGCCTCCACAGTTTTAACATCTGGAAGTGACGCAGATGCTGGTCAGACATTCACATTTCTACATCACACACTGGACAGAACAAAAGGCATATCAGAGTCACTTTTCTAACAGTGACTACACTGTGATGTAATCCATGAAGTATGAAGAGTCAATTTCACCAGCAATCATCAACCTGGAATATAGATTTCACACTCTATCAGTGTAATGTGTAATCTATTATAAGGGGACAATTCAGGATCAATGCCGACGAACTCTAGGTCAAAATAACTTTGAGTAAAGAATGTGGACTGCTTGTTCATGGACATCCATATTCAACTCTGTGGAAAGTAAAGCGAATGCCATTTAACTGCTGCCAGAAAACAAGTCCAAACATCAACTATTTAACTCTTGATTTTTAAGTTAACAGAAAGTAACCTGCCAGCTATCATGCATTCTGGCCTTTTAGAGCTCACTGATCCCTCTTTATATGACAGCTAAATACTGGAGATAAATTGTGAAATGTGTAGGAAAATGTCATTTAAACGGAAAGATTAACAACAAAATGTGACATTCAAAGAGAAATGCTCTCAATTTCCACATTTCTCTGCAACTCAAATGCATACTGAGAATAATCCTGATGATATCAATTTGTGATGTGATTTGATTATCCCTGGAGACAACAACAACAACACAGAACGCACCTGAAATAGTTTGTTAAAGTATAAAATGCTGTGTCTTAGGGTGCATTTTCTCCATATCTGATCAATGAGCCAAACAAGAAGAGTGAGAGACGGTAACCTTGAGTCGAACTAATCGTGCTGTCTGTCAGAGCAGCCACACGGCACACATGCTGACATAATGACACCCACACACAACAACCCACCTGCCCATGCACGGCCCTCCCATTTACTTTCTTAACACTAATTACATTAAAGTCTAACGACTGAATTTGGTGGGTCGATAAAATGCATTAGGCTGCTTGCAGGCATTTATGTGTGAGACTGAGATGTGTTTGTGTGTGACAGCGGGTCATCTGTATTGGTTTGCAGGGGATTAGCATATGTCAACAAGAAGAAGTGAAGACATCAGCAGCCACACATAATACCAGTGAGAGGGGAAAGGGTGCCTTACTGAAGCAAAGGGGCATCTTTGTGTTTCATTTGAAAGGGAAAAAAAAGGTCAGTCTGTGTAGTCTCTCTCTCTCTCACACACACACACACACACACACACGAATAATAAGGAGAGGCAGGAGGTCAGGAAAAAGCAACAGATGGAAAGGGTAATGGGGGGGTCAGACAGGGCGTGTTTATAAACATTTACTTATCAAAAAGCCACTGAAAAAATATGGATGTTATTGCCTTTCAGTTACTACAATAATATTTTTTATGCTGCTGTGATTTATTCACTCTACTGTGAGTACAGCTGCTTTAATAATGACAATAAGATATAGAAAATAATAAGATATAAAAAAGCTCACCTTTGCTAAACGATAGCAGCTACAACAATCCGCAGCTGAACTTGAACTGTAAGCCTGAAACAGACAGACACTTTTATTATTCAAGTAATTAAGTAACGGTAAAAGTTCTTCTAGTTTGTTTTAGAGACCAGACTCACCCGCTGCTTTAATATCCTCCGTAGCTCCGTCACGCAAACTCTTCGGCTAGAAATAACCCAGAAACGGCCTTAATTCCTTCTCAAAGCCGCACCATTGCTCCCCGGACATCCATGTTGAGTCGTCGGCGGACCGCCCCGTTAACACCTCGGCGTCTCACCCCAAAAAACTCTCCTCTAAAGTTTCTCTGTCATGTTACACGACTTGCACTCTATCTTTTTGTTGCTCTTGTCCATTTATAACACCTAAGTCCAACTAGTTTTGTCGGTGTTTCAGGAGATAAAGCGAAAAAGTCTGCTACTCTTCTCCGCGTCTCCGTCTGTGATCAGCCGCAGGTCCAGACCGACTCCTGTCGGATTAACTGCAGATCACACAGCCCCGCCTATTTGGCGAGGACGAGTTGGCTCAGCCAACCACGTACCGACTACCATTAACTACCCGGAGAGAGGCGTGGTATGTCTCCTCATCACTGAGTTTGCGCCGTTCTATTCTTGGTCCGGTGTGGGTGATGTACACACAAAGGTGCTCCCACACACTCAGTGAATGATTCATTATTTGTTTACAGCTTCCTGTCCAAACTGTGTAGTCAATGTGTGGGGAACGGATATCGTATAACAACTTTATCTGACTCTTTTAGTGACTTTCAAAACTGCTCTGAAGACCTTTCAGAGCAGGAAAAGCACAGGTCCAAGTAATTACATTATTGGTGGCTAGGTGCCATTTAAATGCAAGACTCAGCAGTGATAGAAAACACCATTTATAATTTAACTTTCTTTCATTTAGCGAGACAACAAATTTTGCTGTATGTGTCACATGCTCTGACACCCATGGGTTGAGTCTGAAGTCTGAAGGGCACAGATGAAGGAGGTCAGAAAGATGCGGGGGTGCCAAGTCACTGAGAGCTTTGAAAGTGAGGAGCAGGAATTTGTATTGGATATGTTGAGGAAAGCTGGATGAGAACAGATGTAATATGGTCAATAGACCTGGTGTGGGTGACCCAATTGGAGCTGATTAAGGAGGTTTTTTTGGGAGACCAGAGAGAATTCCATTACAGTAATTCAAATGAGAGGTGACCAGGACATGAACCGGGACTTGTGTGCTGTGTTGAGAAAATAAAGGGCATAGTCTAGAAATGTTACGTAGGTGGAAGTAGGCTGAATGTGAGATATTACTGATGTGGGCGGTAAAGGAGAGAGCATTGTCCAAGATGACTTTTCACACTGTGGGAAGTGTGGACCAGACAACCATCTATAGAGACAACAAAAAGGGTGTATTTTGGAAAGTGCGTCCTTTGATTTAGTAAGGATAACTTCACTTTTATTGCCACTGAGTTTGAGCTGACTGACTGTCATCCAAGTGGTGATGACCTGTAGGCACGAGGTGTGGATAGGAGGGGGAAGAGAGGTTGAGAGTTGCCTGTTGTCGGTGTAAAAATTGAACTGTATACCAAAATGATGGAAGAAAAACACGATGAGGGACACCATGTGTGACCGAGGCTGATGGGGAGCGGACAGTCTTACCTTGAACAAACCGTTTCCTGTCACACAGGTAGGATATAACTGCTGTGTCCTTAATTCCAGTGTTAGCCAGTTCAACTACCAGAAGAAGATGGGAAATAGTGTCAAAAGCAGCACTAAAGTCAAGGAGGATGATGGTGGCGAGAAGGCCAGCATCAGATGTGAGGAGGAGGTCGCTGGTGATTTTAACAAGAGCTGTTTCAGTGCAGCACAGGATGTACCCTACAGCACCTCTCACACTGTGACAGCCTGGATAGCCTCCAGCTCCTCCACAAGCCTGAATGGATAAGTGCTTAAGAAAAGGGATGGAAAAAATAGCAATTTATTTCTCTGCTGCAAACTGAGTTATCTTATTAAGAAAAAAGAAAATATGAACAGTAAGAGTTTAAGACCATAGTGGGGAAATGCTTCTAGTTTGAATTTCTGTTGAATTTAGCAAAAACAAGTGATAATATTAAAGTTAAATCTGTGAAAAAGTACATTATGTTCAGTGTATTTATTGTCTAGTATGTTTGATAGAATGATACATTCGTGTACAACCTGACAACATAACATGTTATCCCAACATGGTCAGACAAAAAAATAAAATGCCCAGTGGCATTAGGGTCAGGTGGCTGTGGAGGAAAGTCCATGGCACTCGGCACTCCCTGGTCTATTTTGGTCTTTTGCAAAGCTTTGAAGTGTGTTTGAACTCAAACACTGAAACCAGAGAGTGGAACATATCTCCGAAGAACCGTGTGCTACCACTTCTTGGTCAGGGTGGAGTCCATTGGGTGTAGGATAGGAGAGTTCCCCACTGGGAAGAAGGTTGGAAGCCCAGCCAAGGAAGCCTGGGAGGATGTTAGTCAACTATCAGTGGTGCAGAAAGACATCATAAGAGACAAGGTTTGGATGGATAAGAAGCACAAGATGTCCATAACCGAGGATCTAGAAATCTAGAAAATAAACCAGACAAGCAGAGGCTTATCTTGTTCTCCAAAGACACGTCCAGGGTGTACTCCCAGCTGAAAGGACAGAACCCCTAGAGCTGAGGCATTCGGGAGAAAGAGGCATCACATAACATCAGGAGCAAGTAGCTGTTGGGCCTAACAGCGGACCACAGCAACCAAGATCCAGTCAACACATGAGTTAACACATGAGCAAAGCTCAGAAGAGCATTAAGAACAAAGTTCAAAGTACCAGCTACTTCATGTGCCTAGCTTCGGTACTTACATTATGAGGGAGCAAAAGCAGAGTCGGTTGTGTCATGGTCATGGTTGGGTTGAACCCCAGAACTGTCTCCTTGTGTTTTGGACTTTCACGCTTCCTGTTTTTGTTTGTTGGATTCTATTTCTTAAGGACATCACTTTCAGATACTGTTCGTCTGCTGTAGAAAGGTTTTTTAAGGCCTGCCACATCTTTTGTCTTTTCACTTGTCCAGTTTCCTCTGATTTTTAAAGACAAACTGCACTCCATGCTGAGACATGCCAAGCTTTTAGGTCTTTGGGAATCACCTTGCTGGAGCAAAAATGCAATTTTATGCCTGTCAAACTTTGTTAGCTTTGGCATGTTTCAGAGATTCAAGTAAAATAAATGGAACAGATTTTGTGTTTTTTTTTGTGACAGGCTGTGAGTAACAAAGTGTCTAAAGATACGCTTTAAAATGGGCTCTGCTGTGTAGACACAACACTGGTTCATCCCTTGAGTTAGAAATATATCTTACAAATAAGTAAAAATGTAGCCAATGTCCAAAGAAAAAGTCTGAGAGACCTTCAGAAAGATTAGTGAAGTACTGCTCAACGGCTCCTTGGAAGGAAAATATAAAGAAATGAGAGGTGGTTCAAGACTTTTGCACAGCACTGTACACAAATGTATCCTGAAATAAATTATGAATATGAATAATCAAGTATGTTTCCATCAAGTAAAACATATCATTAGAAGTTTGTATAAGGTGTGTATATTTTTTATTGAATCAGAAAATATACACAAATATCGTGTTAATAAAGTCGAAGCATGGTAAAGAAATGTACAGGACGTCCGTCATCATCCCCTATTCAGAGACATCCATCCATCCGTCCTGACAGGCCTGGGCCAAAATACCGATCAGCACATCTTCGGATATTATAGGAAGAACCTTTCTGTCATAGCCTGCCGCAGCGGAAACCAAAACAAACACTCGTGGCAGACTCCAAAGGTTTTCGGTAAAGTTCCACTTTCTGTCCCAGGTGTGTCAGGAGGTAATCTATCCAGCTCCGTCTCTAAACAATCTGTCACATTCTGGCAAAAGGTATGTACACATTTTACATGTCATATAAAATGGAACAAACGCAAAAAAGTAAATAAAAATACAAATGTAACACCAGACTTGCTCACCACCAAGATCTTATAACTTTCTCAAGTCTTTTCATACCTGGAGTTACAAGCTGGACTAAGGCTTTATCGTATCATACAATCCTCATTACATCCTGTTCTCTGCTCGTGGCAGTCGTTTTTCACTTTTTACATTCAGTAAGCATGTTTTCAGTCTTACTTCAGTAAAACTGCAACAAATGCACTGAAAAATAGGAACTCTTAACAGGTTTTACATCCTCGCTCTTCCCTCTTCTGTCTTTTCTTTCCTCGGGCTCTCTAAAGCAAAGCTGAAGCCAAAACTAACAATTAGGACGATAACACGGGCGGACACATTTACTGACAAAAAGCAGCCTCACTCCCATCCACAAATTCACATTTATTCTCTTCTTCTGATCCTCTCCTGGGTCCACATTCAAGCATCCTCCTGACTCATCTCTTATAGGCCTGGATACACTTTTGTTTTGCATTTGTCTCCGTGTTTTTTTTCTCCTTTTTTTAGATATTTATTTATAATAAAGAATACCACAAGCAGCAGATGTAGCTCTCAAACATTAGCAGATTGATAGTTGTTTATTTTATCACAGGTGTAATCCACAAAATAATTGACTCAGTCCATTTTGTGCACTTTGATGTTTTATTTTATGCGAGTTGAGCCTCTGAATTGACTGAGTCGTCCCCGTCCGGCTCCATTCTGAAAAGCAGTATCAAACAGTTCCAGCCTAGAGTTTTGTTTGTCTCACTGGTTTCCCGTCATCTCAGCAAGCTTTAACACTGGGCATGCTCACACCGCATACTGACAGACACACGGACGCCCTCGATCCCCCTTTAAGGGCTTGCAATGCCGCCTCCTCCTCTTCTCCTCCTGCACTCACTCATGTTTTCATTCATCCATTTGAAAAGTAAGGGGTATTTGATACCCTGCAGCTGCTGAACCACAAGAGACAACAACAAAAAAAGAAAACAAGGCAGGGAAATGTTAGTCTTTGAATTCATTAAATGATCAGATTTTCAGCTTGTTTACTCCGTGTTGAGTTTGTGTGACTAAACTTTTTTATTTTTCTGCAAACTTAGTTAAACTGTAGCCAACCATCATTAGACTCCAACATGAACTGCCTGCTCAGTGTTGTTGTACTGCACTACTGCTATCCACCCACCCACCTATCCATCCATCCACTACTACTACTAGTAAAATTCAATTTAGCGAAAGTACATTAACTCTGCTTTTGCAACATTTTAATTTGAAAAAAATTTCATGACAAATGTCTTACTTTAGCCTTTCCTGTATTTATAAAGCAAGTGAAAGTAAAAATGGGACAGCAGAGTGCAGTCCCATAAAACATGAATGAAAGAAAAAGTTATTTGTGTAATTTGTATGCGTTTTTTCTTTCTGTCCTCTGCCCTCTGCTGCACCCATACACTGTATATAAAAGATGGACCTATTTTCCAGGGCTGAAAACTGAAGCTGCATTATTTTTGAACAGCCGGCAGGGGGCTGACTCCATCCATCTATTTTCTTCCTCTTATCCAATTCACACTGTTACACTGTACACTGTCTTACGGGGTTCAATTGTATAGAAGTCTACGAGAAACAAAAAAGACCCATCTGACTGATGAGTCACTTGACGTGTAACTTCAATAAACACTTTCCTGATAAGATTATGCTCTCTGTAATTGGTTTAAATTCTTACTAAATACAGCATTCCGCTCATTTTGTAAATTATGGCCCCCTTTAGAGAAATTACCTTTAAATTAAAGCTGTTGCATAACAATTATAGCTCAAGAGCAAGGATTGTTTTTTTTTTCAACAAATGAAACGCTGTCTGTGTGGTTATGTGTCAGACACGTCCTCACCTGCCACTGACCTGCAGGCCAGGGAGAAGATGATCACTTTGCCAGATGTTCAAATGGCACACTGACCTGAGTAAGGAGGGACAGTGAGAGGATTAAAACAAAGCAAAAGCTGAAAAATTAAGAAAATAACCTTTCTATGGCTCAACCGCGCGAGCCCTCTTTGTGCTTGATTTAAGCACACGGCCTTAGGTGAAGGTTCAGATCATTTTATTCACTGCAGTAATCAAAGGACGCTCACTGAACAGAACCGGAGTGTCCACTCATTACCCGTCGAGATCATAGGATAACCTGGATAATAAACATTGTCTGTGCTCAGTGGGGTTCTCCAGGAAGTCTGCTGTCACTGCTACAGGATGCAGGCATGATCTCTCATGAAAAAAGCAGTACTGAAGAGGGCTTGGAGGATTATTCTGCCTTCGTATCATATCTGACTTTAAGCTCCACACTAACAAAAACTTTTCATATGCATGCCTTGGGGGGTAATTATAAGTAGATTAACGGTGACTATATTCCTGACTCCGATATTTCAAATATGGTATCCCTAGTAATAGAAAATTCAGTAATCTAATGTAGCAAAAATCCTTATCATTTTTCCACCAAAAAGAACAAATAAACAATAATTACTGCTACATAAGAGCAGAGAGTATCATCTGCTGCAGTTTATTTGTGGTCGAGCTTCACAAAGTTCATATTAAGAGCGTTCACAGCCTTGCTGTAGCTAGGTGCTAAACATGCTCGCACAGATGATGTTAATATGATGACGCTAAACGCAACAAGTAACGTTCACCGTCTTAGTTTAGTGTGTTAGTATGTACGCTGTAGTATGGGAAGACTGAATATTCATCACCCGTCCTGAGTGTGTAGACCGACACTGGGCCAACCTTCCTACCTGTGACGTAGTGATGCGTGATTGGTCGAGGCGTGCAGTGAGATCGGAGGAGGAGACGTTCGCCGGGGCCCCGCGATGAAGCCTCATGGCCACCTTCCTCTCTCGCTCGGCTCGCTCTGCTCTCCCAGCCTGAGGAGAGCGATTACCTGCGCAGACATGCAAAAACACACGCTTGAAGGGAAAAGCCTAATTCTCTGACTGCTGCGGAACATCCAGCAGAAAGCAGCATCCTAACCTGACTGCTGGACCCCACGTGTAGCCGGATTAGAAGGAGCAGCATCTGCCTCGTTCCTCACTCTGTTGGCTGCAGAAGGGTTTGGACCCGGCGGCAAAGCTCGACCTCCTGCTCCTCTTTGGCCTCCTACTGCTCTTTCCTCTCCATCTTTTCCCTCCCTCCTCTCCCTCTCTCCATCTTCTGTTGTCCTGCTGGCCCCCTGAGATACAAAGGAAAAACACAGATGTGAAAGTCTGCTAGAATGGGACAAACCCTCCACCTCCAAGCTTGACACGCACAAACTTTAGCATGTTCCAGTCAAAGACATAGTCGTAAGAGAAGCCTTGTCTGTGGAAAAGGTTCCTGAAGAGCTGCCTTAGATATGAGTAGTCTGGCTTGTCATCGAACCGTAGGGAGCGACACAGGTTCAGGTAAGTAGAGAACTCAGCTGGGAAACACAGGAGACAGAAGAGGATTTAAAGCGCAGACAGGTGACCAGAAACTGAAAAATTGCAAGACCCCTTTTTACTGTAGTCAGAATACCCCTCTAATAATTACTCACATGGGTAACCTTTGCACAGCACCTCAATAGGGGTGGACATTTTCTTCTCACTGATGCGTTCATACTTCTGCCGCTTGGTGGCAGCCTTGAGTCCCTGCCATGGCAGAGAGCCCAGGTTGAAGTACATGAGAACGTAGCCCAGAGACTCCAGGTCATCACGTCTTGACTGCTCTGTGGAGAAAAAGAGAGAACAAGGGGAAAAAAGGGAGAAGAGAATGAAATAGCAGGAAATGTAAGGAAAAGAAAGAAAAAGCTACAGATCCGAGAATCCCATCACGACCAGTAAAAACGACGCGATTCTGTGAACAGAAAAATAACAATGGGGTTGGCAGAACACAGACAGTTAGAGAGATATGTGAGCCATCTCCTCTGTTTGTAAGCTGCCTTACCGATGCCCAGATGGGTGTTGATGGAGGCGTAGCGGGCGGTGCCGGTTAGATTTTTATTCTCACGGTAAGGGATGTGCTGGTGTGTTCGGGCGTCACGGTACTTCTTGGCCAGGCCAAAGTCAATGATGTAGACCAGGTTTCCCTTCTTCCCGAGCCCCATCAGGAAGTTATCAGGCTTCACGTCTCTGTGGATGAAGTTCTTGGAGTGGATGTACTCAATCCTGCTGATCTGGAGCAGAGCGAAAGGGAAAGGGGGAGGGGGGAGGCACTGGTGATCTTTGCATGTTGTAGCACAGTAACAGCAAAATGTCCTTTTATAAAAGTAAGAAGCAGGATTTACAGGTTTAGACCATATGTAACAGATGGATGCAGACACGTGATGAGAAACTGAAACCATGCAGATTATGTAAAAACATTATCAGTTTGGGCGTTTCTTGTCTTTTGGCCCGTTACCAGTCATCTACAATATCTTAAATATTTGAATGCAACAACATGGAAGCATATGGAAACATAAAACATCGAGCACTTAATCCTTCTCACATAATTAGTTAGCTCTACAGGTCTTAACTGCTAGGGCCGCGACTCTGTGAGGGTTTGATCTGGAACTGAAAGTCAGTTTTAAAGTCTCATTGACTGGTGAAATAATAGTTGAGTCCTCGGTATTGATCAATAACCCTGTCGGCGTTTCTGCAGATATATAGAGGTCATTTTATGTTACTGGGGCACAGAAGTTATTATTGGAGGAGAGGAGAGGAGATGAGAGGAGAGGAGAGGAGAGGAGAGGAGAGGAGAGGAGAGGAGACGAGAGGAGAGGAGAGGAGGC
>JAVDPK010002010.1:117134-136842 GCA_034780415.1 Cichlasoma orientale
TGTGTGTGTGTGTGTGTGTGTGTGTGTGTGTGTGTGTGTGTGTGTGTGTGTGTGTGTGTGTGTGTGTGTACCTGTGGTGTGAGGTTGCTGAGCACCAACCAGCAGCTTTCCCGAGAGCTGCCGTCACTCCAGGCTGAGCCTGCACAGAGCAAGAAACACAGAAAAATAGCCTGGGTCAGAGTCTTGTACATTCCCAGTAAACACAGTCTCAATACATTTTTCCCGTGAGTATCTCAAAATAAATAATGAATAATTTTCCTGGCTGCATAAATTTGCTTAGTCTTCCAAATTAAATATAAATGCATTATTAAACTCAAAATAACACTTTCAGTAATCATAGCCAGTTTTAATCTCCTGACTTAACATTTTAAAAAGTTGGGTTGAAAGACAAAAAGGGGAAAACTGGAATTAAAACAACATGAAAAATTTGTTACAGCATTACCAGTGCTGTTAGAGCCACTACTCCAGCTGCGGCCAGCCAATCGAGGGGCTCCTCCTGACCAAGGGGAAGGCGATGGCTGCTTTTGACTGGCTAGGCCTGGAGGTGGGCGGGATAATTGGGTCTGGCTGCTGCCACGGCTGGCTTTCCAAGACTTAGGTCCAATAGGCTCTGGGGGCCAGCTGGTCTTGTATTCTGTGTACTTTGCTGTAGGGAGACAAAGGGACACAGCAAAGAGGGAGCCTTTAAAATATATGTAGAATGTTTATTAATATATGGCAGTCTCACATGGCAGGAGCAACATGTGTGTTACACGTTCTCTTGATTCATTGGTTCATATACCTTCCATTCAAATGCCTTTTATTAATAACCCAATAGCTTAATATTTACAAATCAAATTTAAGACACCAAGACAGAAATTATGAGGTAAAAATATAAATTAAGATAAAGTAACACAAAACTGAGAAGGAAGACAGTATATTTCTGGGTTACCTGAGTTGTGTGCGTTGTTGAGGGGACTGTCTGAGGCACTATAGGGCCAGGCACCAGGTGAAGGCAGCAAGGTGTTGAGGGGAGGGGTGGAATCTGCATACAAAGGCAGTGAGCACCAAATAATGAATGACTATAAACCATCCTGACAGACAACCTTCATATGTTTACTGGAAGTTGCATCTTTCCAGAGTCAAACAACTTTTTCTATATGCAAAGTGAACACAAGCAAAATGCAGAAAACAAGATACGAAACCAATTAAGCTTAATTTGCCATTTCAAGAAAATTCATTTTTTTAATATTATGCCAAATCACTATCTCAGGTCACATTTGACCAAACCCTTCCTTTTAAACCTCTGGGAAAGCCATTAGCTTCACTTTAAAGCACTTTGGTAAATGTTTCTAATCAGTCAGATTGGGAAAAACAAGAGTGAAAAAAACAGTGTCAGCAGGCTGTGACCAAGTTTACTGTGAAAATAAAGTCGCATTGGCAGTAAAAAGACTGATCTATGTGGAAAAAATTCCTACTATAAAATGAAATTGAACAGTCTCATACCTGCTTAGTAATGCAGATGAGATGAAAAATATAATTGGTGAGCTCGCCAGTGTGCAAGAGCCATAACCCCTGTTTATGTCTTTACTTTGTACCAAAATATGGAGAGTAGTATCCATATGAGTATCAGGTGTCGACAAACAAATGCTAACCAGTATTGTCTTGTAGCAATTGGTGCTCTGTATCATTGAGACTGGGGGGCACTGCATTTCCCATCATGCTCCCTGGGGTCATGTAGGGGTCAGACTCAGGATCAACACGGTCAATTCCCTTCCATGGCACACCAGGCTGGAAATCTAAAAAAAAAAAGACAAAACACACATACACACACACACACACACACACACACACACACACACACAGTCCATTAAAGTCTGCTCCTAGAGGTAATGCTGCAAGCTTAAAGAGGACATGAAACAGCACATTTTAGCAGGTTTCATATAAAATTAACAGCGCTGTAATTTACATAGAGAAAAATTAGGGATTAAATGTGACAACACATTAAATCATAATCGATCTTTGCTTGATAATTTTCTGGCTCGCACCATATTATCACTACATCACCAACTACATCCCTATGTTGGTTAGTGGATGGCACTCCCAGAAACACAGAACAAGAGGTTTGCTCATTACTGAGGAAAAAACAAACAGGAAAACGGCAAAAGATGAAGTAAACTGATTTTTGGATAAAGTACCCAGACACCTTATTGCATATGCTTTCACGTGTGAGGAGGAGGAGAGAGAGTTGTAACACAAAATTGATCAGATTAACAACTGGGGCTACAAAAAGCTGTGGAGAGGGTGGGTAGCACGACCTGATGCAGGTGTGGACACTACACGGAGATGCCAACAGCGAGCGAGCGAGCCAATCTGCTCTCAGGAAGTTGCTGTGGATCACGTGCTTGGGGATGATTCCTACATAACCCTACCAAACCTTACAAGGTGAGAGGGAGGTTTTGGAAGCAGCAATGTGCTCCCTGTGTTTTGTCAGTCTATTGATGTTAACTGCATACAGACAGCTGCCATGTCATGCTGCTGTGCTGCTGCTGTCTGAGATGCATGCACGTATGCTTGACCTATGAAAACAGAAAACACAAGAGCACTGCTAAGCAGGTGCCAGTGCTCTACTGTATTGGATTCATAACGGGGGGGTGCTATAGTAAAATCCGTGAAGTAGTGTGTGAAAATTTTGTTGTAGGATTAAAAAAAAAAAAAAAGAAAAGAAAAAAAAAGAGAAAAGACCACACAGCTGCCAGATTTAAGGATGTAATGTTTTTAAAGCAGAAGGTTCCTGCTCAGACTTCTGATTAGTGTGAGGAGGCAGCTTATGCTTGAAAACATTAAACAAGCCTAGTTAAAATCCTTAGACTGGAAGCCGGTGTGCAGGTCAACCTTCTCATAAGTAGTGGACATTGTTCAAGTGAACGGTCGTTCAGAGAGCTTGTTTCTAATTCTAAGGCAGGAAAACTCAATTATTTGATGCTGTTTAGCTTTATCAGCTTTTTACAACTACACTTTATTATATTCTATAATGAATGATTAATGAAGTTTAATGAATTTTCACAATACACATTTTTCACTTTGCCTTATTATGTGGTTTTTACATGCTAAAATCAAAATAATTTTTTTTTTTTTTTTACATGTGTTCTGTCAATAAGTACTTTAATTTGGGTATATTTACAAAGGGATGTTCATAAATAAGATTGATGGGCGCAACGGATCAGGAACCTCTTAGAAAGTGATGCTATACTTGTTGGAAACCTTATTTCCTTGTTTTGGAAATTCTGTTGGCATGTTGCTGTAGATTTTATGTTCAGTTTGGATTGTTTCATACTAAAAATGTGGAAAAATGGAGCGCAGAAATAATTAAAGGAGATTGTAACATGACAAATTTTTCCTCTGTGGAGATGCTGATGGATATTAGGATTCCCAATTGTGCTGTTGCAAGAAATTGAGTTATGGTTCTGGTGTGATGTGCATATAGTATTATCTGTAAAATGGTTGGGAAAAATAAAGAGATAACTGGGGGTTAAATTACACCATAATATTGCATAAAAACACCATCTTGGGGACATCTGCTCTGCCAGCTGATTGTGCTGCCCGGCCCCCTCCTTGCAGTGCACAGCTACTTCTTTGTTAGCTGGCTGGGTGGGAGGGTCTCTACACCCCACAAGGAAAAATGAAACACAGAGGGGACAACATAAGACTTTAGCTTGTTGGTCTCAACCACCCTTTTCTCCACACAGTCCTCATTTTTATAGTGCTTTATAAACCGGGGTGGATTCTCCTATTTCAGTGCAGCTAGCCAACAATGAATCACCACTTGCTGCAATGAGTTAAAATGGAAAATCTTCCCTTGTTTTTTAACAAAAACTCATCGCTGCAGCCAGAGGCGGTTAAAAAGTGACTTCCATAGTCTGCTTTTTAGTTTCCCACTGAGTTAATGGTTCTTTCACTAGTTTGCTAATATAAACATAAACAAGTGGCAACCAACTAATGCAGTGGCATCAAATTCTGTACTTAGGAAAAAATGGTGATACACTTACGCTAAAAACCGTAACTTAAAACATTTAATTTTTAAATCCAGTTTCATGGACTGTGTAAATCTGTGACAGTTTTGTAGAGTAGGTGTCTATGGTGTAAATTAGACTTAATGCATATAGTGTTTCATGTCTTCTTTAAATATAGAACATATTTTTACAATGTTGATAATGTTATTAATTAAAAATAGTCACTAACCGGGGGGCCAGCTTGGTGTGGTGGCAGGCTTGGCACACATCTTGTTGCCAGGGGTGCGATGCCAATTGTCACTCAGCCCTTCTCCGACCATCATGTCATACTGGGAATAAGGTGAGCCTCCTGGCATTTTTATGGGGGTGACAGGACCTGGGAGGTAGAAAGAGAGCGATCACTTTCACACCCAACCCCATTAACCCTTTCTGCCTGAAAAGCCTTCCCTTATGAATTAATTTGTATGAATTAAAAGCAGAATAAAAATAAAATAAAAACCTCACCATTTTTGTGGAAAGCATTTTCAGGTGAGGAAGTGTCTGGAGAACAGTTTCCCTCCATCATCCACTTGAAACGGGACTGCTGACTCCCTAGGTCCTTCATGGCTCCAGGCCCCCCGACCACAGAGCCACCCAGGTCCAGACCTGTAAGGTTCATCCCAGAGCCAAACCCTGAAAAGAAATATTATGAGAGTTATTATGTTCTAACAGTTATGTAGTAAAGTAAATCCCCTGTTGCTTTAAAAAATAATAACAACCTACACTATACTCAAGTAATTTCAGAATGAAAAAATATTTCAGAGATGACCTGATTGTGGCCCCACGATGATGCCGTTTCAGGGAAGAAGAAAAAAAGCAAAAAAAAAAAAAAGCTATTGCTTACCAGAGTATGGTCCGAGAGTTTTCTGGTGCAGGTCAGCCACAGATGCTGCCAGGCCAGGGTGGGGCAGGGGATCAGCCACAGGCAGTTTGGGACCCCCTCCTCCACCTCCAACATGGTGGGAGGGGGAGAGTTTGGAGCTGCCCCCTAAACCCTGCTGTTGTTGCCTCTGCTGCTGGAGCACTGCCATGATCCTGGCCAGCTGGGGTGATGTAACAAAAAACAAGAACAATCAGCAGAGAGGTGGAAGTAAAGAATTAAAAGAGAGAAGTCAGCTTGTGTGTGTGTGTACCTGTTGAGGGTCAGCCTGCTGCCGCGTGTTTGGTGTGAACTTCCTCTGGTTTTGCAGCAGCTGCTGCTGTTGCTGCTGCTGCTGCTGTTGTGGCTGCTGCTGCTGTTGGAGGAGAAGCTGACAAGCCTGAATGAACACAGAAAAAGATGCAAAGGAAGAATTATGGACATGGAAGCTTGCTGCACCAGTCAGTTTGTTTCATGATCAATTTTAGACCACAGCTTTTTTTTGTATCCCTGACAAGGCAATAATGTTTAAATAGATTTGACTGTGTCAAGGTTAAAACCCTTTCATTTTTGAAAATCTATTTTCTTTTTTTTGCTATTACTGGTGTTTAGTCTAATTTGGGGTGAACTGTCCAACATAACTTCTGACTGTGTCACATTACAGATGAAAATTAGTCAACACATATGAGAATCAGAGGGAATGACATCTTTGTATTGGTGGTGTACAAAAAGTACAAATCAGATTCTCCAATGGCTAAGTACACGCTTGTGTACGCCCTTGCTCATTCATTTCCAGACTTCGCAGATCTGTGCTGGAACCCTGCAGTAGCCTTCAGAGACATATAATGCTGTTTCTCACCAGCTGAAACTGGATGTGAGGTGGGTAGATGCTGCTGAGCATTGCAATATGCTGGGGGGACAGCTGCGGAGGGAACACACCTCCCCCAACTCCTGCCACTCCTCCCACACCACCAACTCCCCCCATGTTCCCACTGGGAGGGGGCATCTGCTTCAGCACAGAGCCTGGCACCTAGAGACAGACAACGGCAGACAGACACACCTGTTACCACAGAAACGTTTTGCTTTCCTGTAACCATAAGCAACTACATCCTGATCAACAGTCGGCATCCTACATGGTCTCGTTAGTTGGTAACAGAGATGCGCTGACAGCAAAATGTTTTTTGTAGATTCGTATATATTGAATTTTTTTCAAGTCTGACATGCCAATTATTTTTTTAAAGAACTAAAAATTGACTACACATATAACTTTTCTAACTTTTAATGGAAATTATAATGTATGTCCATATTTAAATATTAACCATTTAATAACTTTTACAGTCTCTCTAAAAGTTCAGCAACACCTTCAATCACGCTCACTTAATAGTGAATGCTAAGCAAGAGTTAAACTGAAAATCCTTTAACGTTAAAAAATGAGAGATGACTCTGGAACCCGAGTCTAGAGACAGACTGACAGAGCTATGAATATGAGGAAAGATGTATGCTACATTAGCATATTCATTTTTACAACATTATAATGAAGCCTGGTAAAGTTATAACCAACACATATTACTGTTATTTTACAGAGACGAATCAATATGTTTCTATTGATTTACGCATTTGCTCCCAAGTGGAGCACACGTTCCCCTGTGTAAAAAAAAATGCAATTTGACAGCATTAAAAAGTGTGTTTACAGCTAACTTTGGCCTCTATGCACAGTTTCTCCCTTTTTTAAACTCTGTAATTAGGTGTCCCAGCTTTGTTTGATGAATGTCCCAACACAGGGAGCTGCAGCTGATCTATGTCTGCTGAGCCTCACCTCCGATAATTAGAGTCACTGAACTCTACCTTTTAACTGTGTTTGTGATGTTGGTGCCTTCTGGGGCATTTTTAAATGAGTTATCTGACTAATGCTGTATGGTGCAGACTGTCCAAGAAGCTGACACATTAATTTTAACATTCATATTTAAATTAGTCTGTTAAGGAGAAGTAATTAGTAGGTATGCTCAAGTGTGTGTTTCATACATACAGCTTATGAATGCTGCTTGCTAATTAAGCCTACTAGAATTAGCTGATAACTCAGCACCTCATCCTCTTATATAAATATGATCACTTCTGATTTCAAAATAACAGGGAGAGGCTTCAATATGCAAAGTCAACAGGCAAAACAACAGAGTTACATCACAGTGATTACATCTAAGAATGGGATTTAAAACATGTACATTTATATTGATTAAATGTTTGGAAATAGTTGTTAAGTAGGCAATGATACACACTTCATTGCTGATGCCTGTGAGCTAGTCATAACAGTGTGCTTTATGTTCAGCCATGGTTGCGTGCCTTGTAACATGAAAATGGATGCCAGTGGGCAGACTAATGCCAAATTGGTACCCCCCAAGAAAAACTTAACAGGAGTAGAAAATGTAGGGTCCTAGAATATAAGCATTTTGTTTCTCTGCATAGCAGTGGGAGAAAAAGGCTTCAACTTAATACAGCTATGTACAGTCAGTTAAAGCTAAAGAATCTAACAACAGCTACAAGACAAATTTGGCTTACAAAGAAAAATACAGGCATTATAACAGTTTCCAAGTTTAAATCATTCTGTATTTGTATTGGATACATCAGATATAAACAATAAAACTGACTTGGCACAAGCATGGTTGAGCATGGTTTAACATGACGGCCAATCTCTGGAGTGTCTGCAAAAACTATCAGCAAAGTAGAAAAAAATCTTTAGTACCTGAGGTGACAGGAACTGATGAGGCACTTGCGCTCGTATCCCTGGTGACTGGTTTATCTGTGGGACACTTGGCTGATGTCTTGACTGGGCCATCCCTCCGCTACTGCCAAAGATATTGTGACCAGCCTGCGATAAAAGATAGAAAATGATACGTTAGACGACCTGTAACGGAGAACACAGTATGTGAAAAAACTTTAATAATTAAGCAGAACGTGAAAGACTGGATGAAAAACTATTCTGTGCATATTTATGAACATCCAATGAAAACAGAAGACTACAAGAACTTATACAAGAACTATAAAAGACATTAGGGCAGAAATAAAAGGAGTGGTTATCTTACTTGTCTAAAGGGGATAGAGTGGTTGAAGAGGGAATGGGGCTTGTAGACAGAGGGTGGTGAGTACAGAGAGCAAGGACCCTCCTCCCCAAGGCACCCATCCTGATTGATCAAAGGCAATGTCTGTCACAGTGACAGCCAGTGGAAGGTCAGTTTTGGTGGTATATTATGGTGTAATGGGAAGATTTAGAGAAGGCGAAATGGGGCAGGTGGAACAGGCAGGAAGAAAAGGTAGAATCACAAGAGGAAAAATTATGGATAAAAGACAACATGTTATCTAGACATGACAAAGACATGAGAGACAAAAAACTACTAACATGGTAGTGAGGCATCACCTTGTCATAGTAAGCCCCAGCATCCCCAGACGCTGCCTCTTTGGAACCAAGAGGACGATAAGACATCCCTCCTCTTCCTCCCTTCCTCATGTCTCCATTGTAATCAGTCATTCCCATGCTTCTTTTCTCTACATCTAGTTTCTTCTCCTGGATAGAACTGGAAATTGGGTCCATGCTTGAGCCGCTGGGATCATCATTCTGTACAACAGAGATGGCCAGTATCATCATCACGAGCACTGCCTTTAACATCACTATACAGAAAACTTCAACAGTATAAATGTATGTTTATTTTTAGTATGAATTCCTCCCACAGCAAGTAAAATAATTTCCATCTTACCAGCAACCCCATGCTAGAGAACTGTCTGTTGATGGGGCCCATCCATGGTTCTCCTCCACCAGCCTTCAGTGGACCCTAAGTGAAAAATACAAGGAGAACAAAAATAATGACTTCAAAGATTTTCAGTTACGAGTATTCACAATAAAGCATGCCCCATTGTGGGACAACTTCATAACACCATTTGTGAACTTTAACTCTGTTTACCTTAGCTCTATTTAAGAGATGCTGATAAAACTAAATGATGGCTAATTAGCTACATAAAAAATATCATCTTATATTATAAAAAAAAAAAAAAATCAAGAAATTACTTCAAATAATTGCATTTCTTAAATAACAGAAATACCTTTTAAAGATATTTCTCCTCCTACTTAGGTTATAGAACTCAGATATTACATCTTTGTTTTTAAATAATGTTAAATAATTCTTTTGTTTCAGGCTTTTTAATTTTCACCTCCAGTAACCCACCTTGCTGGTGGGCTTCTTCCCAGCGTGGCTCTGAGCCCAGCCACCATTGCTTCCCTGTCCCCAAGATGACCCGCTTCCCTGGGAGCCAGTCCTGTTCCACATGTCGCCACCTTCCTCCTCATCCTCCCAGCTTGCGTTACGTGAGGCTGCCACAGGGCTCTCTTTGTTCCCCCAGCCATCTTGCATAGACTTTGAACCTGCAGCGTAAATGAGTTGCAAAGCCATTGGCACATTATGAATAAAGCCATTAGAAAATTACATTTATATTAACACTTCTTTCTTTAGTTGTTTAACTACTGCAACATGCATCATAACAAAACCTGGCACAACCTCAAAATCAGACTGTTTGGCTAACACTCGTGATTAATCTCAAACACACACGGCTTTGTTTAAAACTGATTTTCTAACCAGATTTGATGGTGTTTGAAGGAGGGTTTCCCCAACATGTTGTCTTCCCTCCAGCATCATCAGGGTCTCCCCAACCAGTAGGAGCATCACTAGGCTTCCCCCAAGCTGCTGTGCCATTGTCTACTGTAGGACTACTTGGAGAAGTGCTCCCCCAGCCTGATGGACCTGCAGACACATGGGCATGGTTAAGGTGAGACACCAGACAGCATCTTCATTTAAACAATGTTTATGGAGATGGAGCCTTCACCAACTACGGTCTGAATTATTCATGTGTTTGCAGGGGAAGTAAAAAATAAGCCTTCACAAAGGGCACTTCTCTGCAAAGTTCATGGCTTCGTGTGGTCCAAAAATCAAAGTGTCTTGTCTGAAACCATACTGGTTTCCGCTATCAGTCAGCACTGACGCTGTACTGCTACTGTGGTTCTTGATTTGCGACTGCAAAAATGACAAGTCGATGGTTGGTTGACTACTTTCCCATAACGAAGGTGCTGTTTTGCACCACTAAACTTGAGTGCTGACCTATATAACAATTGCTCTAGTTACAACTGCAGTGTCAACAGTGGATTTCTGATTTGTTCATTTTGTTGTACTTTCCAATTAGTGATATTTATTGGCAGGCCTCAACTTCTTCAAACTGCTGTTTTTAAAAAAAATAAATATCAATTCACACAAAGCAATTAAATAGAACTGCCATTTTGATTTTAGTCTTAATAAAGGAAATCCAGGTAATGTGACTGTTTAATAAAATTTCCTTGTGTATTACCACAAGAAAAATCTCACTAAAAAATAAAAATAATAATTGTACAAATCAAGGCTTTTTCATTTACACAAAAATTTGAAAATCACACTACATGGGGCAAACAAGTTCAGTGACTCTGACCACAAAACTGCAAAAATTGCACCCGATCTGGCTCGTCCAGATGCAACATCTTCAGTGGAAGAAACACTTCAGTCATCCAACACGAGAACGCTGCATCCAGATGAACTGAATCAACTTTCTGGGTCTAAATTTGGCTGATCTCTACTTCAAGACAGACTTCTTGTGCAGCAATGCAATACTTCCAACACAGAAGTCCTGTTCTGACCACTTGTGAGTCTACGATCCTCCAGTGTGTAGATTTAAATTTGGGGAAGAAGGCAAAGTCAACAGGAGCCAATTCTGGTGAGTCAAATGGGTGATGATCAAAGATGATGCCTGGTGTGGCCAGTGATGCCAACATTTTCAATATGCTGTGTGCCAGCACAGAAAGGAACAAGCTACAGTAGTTTGTTCCTTTGTAGTTCCTCGAATTACCTCAGAACAATTGAACACGAAGTTGAGTCTGACCCCAAGGAAAGACAAATTCAAAATGCACAAGCCATAAACGTTAACAGATAAGCATGCTCCCAGCTGCAATCATGATCTGAAGCATTCAGGCTTGGAAACTCCGACTGTGCCACTAAAAACTTCTGTTTGGAGTCTGAGTCATAACTCAGCCCTAGCTCTCATTACCAGCAATGATCTCGTGACATTTAAGACAGATCAGTTTCCTCCATAAGTTTATCACTGCTATTTTAGAAAAATTTGAGTCCATGGTGAAATCACACAAAAAAAGTGCAAATAGTCAGAAAAAAATATCAATAGGAGGAGGAGGAGGAGAATAAATGGAGGAGGAGGAGAATAAATGAGAAATTGGTAAAAAAATTAAATATCAGGTATTGTTTTGGATTTGTATGGGTTGAACTTAGTGATCACACCTTGGTTAGTCAAATTCAGTTTCTCTTAACTTACCCATAGCTGAAGATTTCCCAGGTCCAGTGTTGAAGTCTCGGTTACCTCCAAGTCCTGCAGTCTGCCTGCTAGGCTGCTGCTGTACTGGAGGTCCCTGCTGTTGCTGCTGCTGGGCCTGACCCTGACCAGCATGACCACTGTTCTTATCCCACAGGTTGACCGGTTTGTAATGGGTTGGGTCTCCCCATGCTGATGTTCCATCATCTATTTCATTCTTCCGGCTTATGGATTGCGGCGAGGGTTCCTCCCAGCCGCTTGGTTCAGATCCACTTCCTTCTCCTCCAGAGACACCAGGGATGGGCCCTGAAGTCCAGCCTGAGCTTTGGTTCTGATTCTGGGCTTGAGAAATTAGTTTCCTCCCCCCACCCCCTTGCATAGCCCCTTGGTCCAATGCTTGCTGCAGCTGTGGATGCTGATTGCGAGGCTGTGATTGTTGCTGTTGCAGTTGTGCCTGTGGGCCTGTGATGGAGCCTGACTGGCTGTTTGGCATCTGGTGCATTTTGTTTCCTCCACTCCAGCTTTGATGTGGTTTAGATCCCATGCCTCCAACACCACTAACACCCCCTCCTCCGCTTCCTCCTGTACCCCCTGCCCCCCAGGTCCTCCGGGGAGCACTGTCATCCCAGCCCCCCCAACTACTCACACCTAAATCCCCACCTGAGTTGCCTCCTCCATTCTTCCTCTCATCTCCCCAACCTCCACCTCCACTGTTTAATTTGGAGTCTTGCTCTCCCCAATCCTTACCTACCCCAACCTTTTGTTCTGATCCCCACCCACTTCCTCCATTTCCTCCCACTTCTTTCCACCCTCCTGTCCCTTTTTCATCCTGACTTCCTCCCCAGCCTCCAGTCACGGAGTCACTTTTTTGCCCAAGATCGCCCCATCCTCCTTTTTCTCCTCTCCTACTGCCTCTCCATTCATCATTCCCCCAACCTGTGGCTTCCTGGCCATCCCCAGCCCCTATTCCTGCTCCACCCCAGCCTGTAGCCTTCCCCTGTTGGCTAGGTCCTGGCACTACCCCTGACCCTACACCAGGTCCAGTTGGAGTCACTGGCCCAGATTGTGAGATGCCAAGATTTCTCATGTTGGGGCCTGTAGGTGGTGGGGCCCTTCCAGACAAAGAAGCCCCACTACTGCTACTGTTGCTGCTGCTCTCCCAACCCTCTCCAGAGGACCCAGTGGATGGAACCAGGGAAGGACTGACCCCTGGAGCCACAGAATCAGTGCTTAGGGTCCTAGGTCCACTAGAATACTGAGGAGGACCACCAAGAGAAGGTGGATGTTTTGATGTAGTTGATAAGGATCCACCTTTACTCTGTCCTGCATATTCCTCAGTGTTCCATTCTGTGTTTTGGCGGATCTGTGTTTGGCCCCAGCCTGTGTTAGACAGGACCCGAGGATCCAGATCAGAGCGATTTAGCAGGCTCTGTAAGGCAGCTTCTGCATTAACTGCCTGCCGACGAGGACGATTGCTGTTAGGCATGCCTCCACTTCTTGAATTTCCACCACTGGACGAAGATCCTCCCCGTTCTCCCTGTCCTCCTACTCCCTCACCCCATTCGCCCGTTTCACCCTCTCCTTTCTGATTGTCCCAGGCTCTAGTTGTAGTGGTGGCTGTTGAGGAAGAGGAGGAAGCAGTAGGCAGGTTCCCTGCTGTGCTACCTCCACTACTGCTGCTGTTACTGCTGCAGGCTCCACTCGTTCCCTCACTTCCTGGATTCGGGCCACCAACACCAGTAGAGTTTCCACCCAATTCACTACCAGAAATCCCTCTTTCCCCACTCCCACCGTCTCCTGATAACCCCCACCCTCCCTGAGATACCCCAGAGGTTTGACTCATGTTCCCCCCATTTCCAGGACTACCCCAAACATTAACCCCACTTGCGGAACCTGGATACCCCCAACCCGAAGTCCCATTATCCCCTTCTGCAGCTCCGAATACCCCTGTGCAACTTCCTCCACTCTCCCAACCATCAGTCCTTGAGGCACCCGTTTTGGAGTTAGCTGCAGGGTAAGAAGGCTGGCCTCTCCATGAGGAGACAAGGCTGTGCTCTTCACTCATTCCACCTCCTCCCACACCATGGTCCATTCCTCCCCCTCCCACTTCTCCCCCCGCAATTTTTGGTCCCGCTGATTTACTGTCCCAATTCCCTCCACCCGTCTCTTTGTCTCTAGATTGCATTTGGTGAAGTTGGTGCTGATGGGTGCTTGATTGATTCACAGATAAAGATGGGTGACCCCCCAGCACACCGGCTGCGCCCAGGGAAGCAGAGTTGTTGGCAGACCCGCCAGGGCCCTGATGGTGGAAGGAAGACAGACCTCCTTCACCTACAGCAGCGGGGCCATCCTGCTGCACTAGGGCAGGCCAGGCTGAAGGGTTGGCATTTGGATTGAAGTTGGCACCTGGAATCCCACTGCTGCCATCGACGGAGCCACTGGCATCATGGCTCCCTGGCACAGTGGAGGCTTTGGAAAGTGAGGGCTGTTGTAGCAGAGGCCCAGCTGCAGTTACTGCAATACCGCCTCCAAGATGACCCTGGGAGGCAGCCGTCACCCACGCTGAACTGCTGGACGACTGCATACATTCATTGAGCAAAGAGAACGAGGAAGTGGGTGAGGATTGGTTGCCAGAGGCACTAATGCTATTCACAGGCATTCCGTTGTTGCCGCTGCTCCCTCCATCACTGCCAGCAATACTAGGCCACTCCTCTAGGTCATTGCCATCAACAATCACCTTCTCCCTGCCCTGAGAGGAGGCCTGGCTGCCAGAGCTCGCCCCCCACATGGAATTTGCATAATTAGAAGTAGTAGTAGAAGCAGCAACTGATGATGAGGTGAGAGCCAATGAGGAGGCAGCTGTGCCAGAATCTGCAAAAGCAAATCCCACAAGAGAAGAACTTTAGAAACTTCATGAGTCAAAAGAACGTAATGTCAAAGTATATGAAATAATGTGCACGAGGTAAATGACCTGTGCTTTAGTAGAGCTTTTTTGTATAATTGGAAATTATGTAATGTTTTTCAACAGCCGTTTCCACACACGCAGAGACACACCTGATACATCTCCATGTGACAGTGCAAATGTTTGATTCGATCACATCAGACAAGTAAGTGTCCTAAGAATTCACAGTGAGAAAGTGGACATCTTATCTGCTTTGTGCACACTCTACCAAGGTACCAGCCTTGACTAAAACAAACTGAATACTTTCAGTATTCACATTGGCTTAATGGCCATCTCCTGTTGTGTGCTACATGTGAGAAAATCAACTGTGGACAATGCAATAACTTGATTCTTCTGACATTTTCCAGAATGAATGTGTAAAAATTGCCTCTATTTTACAAATACACCAGTGGTGGCAGAGCTTCCTTGCTTGCCTGCCATCATGAGTAACTTCAGTGTCTTGTGGAAGGACTCATTAGCATATGGACAGGAGAATCCGGACACCCAATCCCCACCCTGTGATTAGGCGACAACCACAGCATTGCTAGCACTTACCTGAGACAGCAGCCATGTTTGCATTGGGGCCATCCCCTCCCACCCCCCCTCCCAGCAGCATGGAGGACAGTGGCGGCTGACCCCTCTTCAGTAGCACTTTATGGTCCTGCTGGCAGCGGAATCGTGGCGGCACTTCTCTCGGCATGTAGCGCGGTGGCTGCTGAGGCGCCTGAGTTCCGCCTCCGCTACTTGCACTGCTGTTTCCAGCAACACCGGAGCCGCCAGCGGTGGAGGAAGAACTGGTGGTGGAGGTGGGCTGTCCGTTGGCCACTGCCAGGCGCTTGGCATTGTTGCCGCCCTGTGACGGGGTGGCAGCACTGCCAGGGCCTGAGGTGGCTGGGGATGGGGAGGCAGAGGGGGTGGGTCCAGGGCTGGGGGAGGCAGAGCTGCTCTGAGTAGCAGAAGACTGAGCAGAAGCTGGCTTGGTCAAGTCTGGCACTGCAAGAAGGGCAAGGGGGTGAGAGAAAGATTTACTTAAGCAAGTGCATTTTAAGAATGCACAATTTATTTACTTCATTTGTAACTGGTAGAAATAGATAATACATGGGACTATACTACAAAGAATTCACTGATCGTCCAACATATTACTGAGCCAGAGAAATAATAATGCTACTTTCTTAGACAAGAAAATGTTAACATTGAAGTGTCAAAAGATTAGTTCTGGAAAAAGAAGCCAACAGGTAATATCTATATCAAATCCCATAGAAATGCATTACTGTGCTGCTTACCTTTGTTTTTTTGCTCTGTAACCTAAAATAAAGAGAAGCAGAAAGTCATGTTAAATTTTAGTTTATTTAGTTTTTGTTTTTTACCAGGCAAAGAAAGAAAAGTATTTCATCTCTTCATCACAGAATCTTTCAGCATTTAGTCCACACAAAATTAACGTAACATATAAGCATTATCCATTTACATCTGAAAATATCTCTTTATTTGACAATAGGTCTAATAGCAGTTAACAGGCTGGTATATTGATGAATGCCTAATTTTAATATGCACTCTTATGGTCTTAAATCAATATCTGACAGGACACTCGGTGTGTGAACAAAACCGGTCCAAGACTCAAGGACCTTTAATGATAAGAAATTTAACAGCAACAAGCTCAAGTGCTGATTGCATACGCAATGCCAGGAAGCCCAAATTAGCCAAGCACATCTCTTCACGCGAAGTTAAATTTATATATGCATGAAAATTCTGACCTATATTTATGCTGAAGAAAGGCTGTTGCATGAAAGTGAGCAACCTCCTTTTTTGAATTAAAAGTGCAAAGTAAAAAAAAATTAAAAATATCAATACTGTACAATAGAGCTGCAACTAATGACTATTTTGATAGTCGATTAGTCATCGACTATTGAAACGATTAGTCGACTAATAAGATTATGAATCACATAATTATGAAATGGCACTTATTTAACTATCAGCTTTTACATTTAGCATAAGGTTATTTAAAATGCATACCTGTCAAGTCTCCCGTTTTGGCCGGGAAACTCCTGTATTTTACCCCTCTGTATATAGATTTGTGTATATAGATATATTAGACTCGAGCAGTCTTTGTCCTAGTGGAGATGGTAAGATGAACATACTGACCTTCTGAGAGGCTTCCCTTTTCCTTTTTTCGTCTTTTTTCCTTTTCTTGTCTTCCATGAACTACTGCTCCTGTCCTGATGCTCCTCTCTTCTGCACAAAAAGAGGATATTAAAAAATGTAATTACACATTAACTATTTTAGAACTAATAAGAGTGTGTTTATATATTCTCTAGCTTTTTACTGTAAAGCAAATGCATTCCTCTGGAAAACAAACAAAAAACAATACATAATTTTGACTAGATAGACTTCTATTGGGTTCTATTGGCTAAACAGACCTTTAGGGACAAAGTGCTAAAAAGATTGCAGAACATGTTGGTAACAAACGCAGTAGGTGTCCACATCATATGCAAGAGGAATATAGTAATATAACCTGCTCACACTTGTAAGTTCAATCTGTTTTGCATGATTGCTTAGACCCACATATCCAGAAAACCATACTAGATAGATAAATTCTGAAACCTAGTTGTGTTTTCCAGACAGTGTGTTAGCAATCACAATGCCAGGATCAAGCCCTTTAATGGCTTTAAGTCTAAAGATATTTCAAATTCAACAACAGCAAAGAATGCAGAGTCATTAGTATTCCCCATAGCTCCTCTAGATCCCTAGAGCAGGATGACGGGGATAATCTGAACATTTTATTATTAAATTCTGCAGTTAGAAGGTGATGAAGCTGCTATTTAAAACTAAATTAAAAGGTTTTCACTGTTTACTTAATGGACTAAAAAGAATGCCACTCAATCAGAGTGGAACCAGGAAAACGCCCGCAAATGCGCAAAATGTAAAACATCTGTGTATCGTAGTATGGCAATAACCGCAATGTTAGCATGTCTGAGCCCATGTTAGTGCGTTAGAAGACAAATCGTCCGTTTTTTCACTTAAAAAAAGTGTCGTTTAATGCATAACCTAAGCAATCTGGTAGGTTCCGGCTCTCTCGGTCTTGTGTTGGTTTCGTTTTTGCTTCGTGTCGTTACACTTCCATGAAGCAGGATTCTTTGCATTTGGGAAACAGCGAACCTGACATCGTTCCCGAAACATTTGTGATTTCAGGCCTGAAGTATCAGAAAGCCAGACCACCATGTTATTTCCATCTGTCAGATCTGCAGCAAGCCCTATCCAGAAGCTCCACCAGCTTATGCTGAGATATCTGTCAACGTTATTCCAAGCTCACCAGCAGATAGGTAGCTAGCGCCGCAGCACAAACAGGTCCGAGTTGTGGGCTTAAATGGAATAGCGTGTTCAAAAACTGAACACACGGGTGATAAAATCCGCTTTAACTACCACAGTCGGCCACACTCATCCTCGCCTATACAGGTTTACACAAGGGGCAAGTTCAGCAGCAGCTACTAATAAAATTTTTGCCGATGCTAACATTAAGGAGGGGTTCAGACTAAAATACGTAGACTGGACACAGGCATTACTGATTTCACACCAGTAACAGTTCAGTGACTGCTCTATTAAGTGTACACAACGGTCCTGAACAGCAAACACACATAAGAGGGTCAAATACCCAGCTCAGCTCAGCTAAGGCATTGCCAAAAATGCTGCTAAAACGACGCTAATGCTACCGAACATTAGCAACATCAGCTAAAATAGCATTACCCAGTGACAGCAGCAGCTATAAGTCGCCAGGTTAATGGCGCTACTACCGTGTAATGGCATTTCAGTAAGATGCAGCCCGCTCGTATGCATTCAAATAATGACACAGTGCAACGCTTAGAAATATAAAAATTCCACCCACTTACCTCGATAATCACATATGAAGATACGCTAGCGTGCTAGCTAGCTTAGCTAAAGTGCTTCAGTGCGATTTTTTTTCTAGCTTTTTGAGGCATTCGTCGAGGCTACAAGAACAGCGACGCCTGAGCGGAGAATCAAGTAAAGTAGCAGAAAATGAAGATTACACGCGTAATAACGTACTGGTTTTGTAAGCACTACCGTTGTAATAGTGTAAACCCTAATGTGCAGAAGAATTTAAATTCAAAGCGCTGTGGAGTCAGTCGGGTGACGGGCGGCCATTTTGCTGCTCAGCATGAAGCGTCTCCAATGGCCAGCCCGCAGCAGCTGCGTGGAAACCCTCTGAGTGGCTGGATTTTGCCTGGAGGGATGCATAAAGCACGCTGTTTGACCTTCATAAACTTCTGACAGTCAAACTTAACATTCGAGTTATTATTTCATAAGCGCTGCTTTCAACTTTCTCTTCATAGCATGAGTCAGAGGAAAAGGGGAACGAGGAAAAGGGAAAACGAGGATGCCTCCGGAGGAGAAAAGGAGAGCGAGGACACTGAGAAGAGAGGAGACAGGAGGAAGAGCCACGCAAATAAGAAATACATTGGAGCTCATGTTGGTATTCAAGGTAGGGTCTAATGTCATCTTGTTAGACGTCCTTTAACGCTCTTACTCAGTTATGTGACGTCATGTCCACAGGTGGGATATGGAAAGCTGTGGAGGCCTGTACAGATATGGGTGGCAGCAGCTTTGCCCTGTTTCTGGGCTCCCAGCGATCGTGGAAGAGGCCGGCATTGGACCACGCAGCTGCAGCAAAGTTTCGGGATCTGTGCTCCCAGCAGGGGTTTGACTCAGCTCATATCTTGCCTCACGGGTCTTACCTGATGAACTGTGGATCTCCTAAAGAGGGTCTGTCAGGCACTGAGGGATGCCCATTCCTTTCGTGCCTGTTTATCTCTTGCATTAGATGAATTATTGTTTTCAGAATCATTCTCTGTTTTGGTCTAACTGTAAGCTCTGTTGTCTGTGTACCATGTTTACAACTAGATGTGTTTGAAAAGAGCCAGGCCCTGCTGGTGGATGAGCTCAGCCGCTGCACCCTCCTGGGTCTCAGTCTCTATAACTTCCACCCCGGCTCCTCCCTGGGCACCATCACCACTGAGCAGTGTGTGGACAAGATTGCAAGTGCCATTAACTATGCTCACCAGCAAACGCCATCAGTGGTTACAGGTACGGAGGGCTGTCGCAGTGTTTTGTGTCTTCGTACTGTGTTCGTTCTTACGCTTTGGCGTCGCCCGGCTATGCACCGGCTATGCACCGGCTATCCACCTAACAGCTGTTAGGTGGATAGCCGGTACATAGTAAGTAACGGAAGTGAGTCTTTTCATGTGTTAGCGATGCAGCCACCAGACGCGTAGAAGCCGCATTGAGCAGGTGGGCCCCACAGAGTACTGGCTGTACAGCTGTGAGTGTTTTGTTATTGAGGGAAAAAAGCATTAATTTATTTGAGAAGCATTATTATTTAAATATGCCAAGAGTTTATTACTGGGCAATTTCTCATGTACATCTACAGCTGAATGTTAAAAAAAAGTGCCCATGTGACTCAGTAGTGCCTTTTTGTTTATA
>JAVDPK010002010.1:136942-161850 GCA_034780415.1 Cichlasoma orientale
ATCATGTGCTATCCAGCAGAGGATAAATCATTACTGCAAAGGTCAGTAGCTGCTCTGGTATACTGTAAACCAATTAGTAGTGCATGTCACTCTTACTAAATGTCTTATCCTCCTCATTAAAAAAAAACAAAAAAGTTTCCAAGCCAAAGTACAAAAGGAGCAAAGAAGGGAGACAATGTAGCAAAGAAGTCATACAGTGATATATATGCCTCAATACAGAAAAATTGCAAACCTGTGTGGGCGGGGATGTTGTTTTTTCTGTGTAGACTCCATTTGTACATCTGGTCTCTGGTGCATACATATTACCAACATGCATGACTAAACAGATGTGTCTGTAGCCGACTTTCAAAAGGAATCCACTGAATCTGCAAACCTTTAGAGTGGAGGCTGCCCATTCCAGACCAGCAAAGCCTAAAGGACACAATCACCCAGAGTACTGTTTGTGGCAGAGCTTCTGAAAAAGAGTCTACACAAAATAGAACTTGATGTTGTTAACGTTTCTATTAGTGGGCTAAATCATACACTCAGTGGAAACTTTATTAGATACATCTTCTACTATGGGGAAGAACCCCCTTTTGACTTCAGAGCTGCCTTAATTCTTTGTAGCATAGATTTAACAAGATGCTGGAAACAGTCCTGAGATTTTGGTCCATATTGACATGATGGCGTCACACAGTTGCGGCAGATTTGTCAGCTGCACGTGATGTGAGTCTCCTGTTCCACCACATCCCAAAGGTGCTCTATTGAGAACTGGTGACTGTGGAGGCCATTTGAGTACAGTGAACTCATTGTCATGTTCAAGAAATCAGTTTGAGATGATCTGAGCTTTGTGATGTGGTGTGTTATCCTGCTGGAAGCAGCCATCGGGCTTTTACTTGTTGTATGGTCAGCAGCAATATTCGGGTATGGTGTGTTATTTAAACAATGCTTGGGTTGGTACTAAGGGCCCCAAAGTGAGCCAAGAAAATATCCCCTGCACCATTACACCACCAGCAGTCTGAACCGTTGATCTTCTGTTTCTGTAGGCCATCTGCTTCAAGGTTTGATGTGTTGTGTATTTAGAGATACTCTCCTGCAAACACTGGTTGTCATGAGTGGTTATTTGCGTTATTGTTGCCTTCCTATCAGCTCAGCACTATTCTCATAAGTCCTCTTTCATCAACAAGGTATTTTCACCCAGAAAACTGCTGCTCACTGGATATTTTCCCATTTTCAGACCATTCTCAAACCCTAGAGATGATTGTGTGGGAAAATCAGCAGTTTCTGAAATACTCAGACCAGTCTGTCTGGCTTCCACATTCCAACTCACTTAAATCACCTTTCTTCCCCATTCAGATGCTTGAACTTTAACAGGTTGTCTTGACCATGTCTGCGTGTCTAAACGCACTGAGTTGCTGCCATCTAATTAGATAGTTACGTTAACAATCAGTTGAAGACATGTGCCTAATAAAGTGGCTGGCGATTGTATTTTGATACTTATCAGGAGGAATAATCTTTGCAATAGCACATCTGTTAAATACAAAGACATTTGACCTCTGACTGACATTTCTATGTTAATTAAGAAGTTTTATTGATGATCCAAATGCCAGTACAACTTTCAGTGGTTAGCGCTGTCACCTCAAATCAACAAAGTTCCCAGTCAGGAGGTTCAAGCCTCCTGACTGACTGGGCCTCTCACTCTCCAGCTTTCTCCCACAGTACAAAGGCATGCTTGTGACTTGTTAACTTGTGATTCTAAATTGGGTAGATTTAGATGCGAGTGCAGCTATCACGTTGTATCCTGTGTTTGGCAACCAGGAGTGCAGGTCACCTCTCAGCCGATGACGGCTGGGTAAGCTCAAGCCCTCCTGTGAGCCAGAGGTGGATAAGTGATTAAGAAAATGTGATACAAATGTTGCATTACTAGTGATTTTTGAGTCTTTTGATCCTTTTTGACTTGCATACCCAGTGGTGCTGATGTGCCAGGAATACAGTGCAGTGAAATGCACAAGCACAGTCAGCAGACTGTGTGTTTGAAGAGGTAACGACTGAGAAACATTACAGTTATATGGGCGTGCCAAATTAATAATTTATTTATTTATTTTCTGGGTCTTTTGTGTGGTCAGTGTTGGAGAACATGAGTGGCCAAGGCAGTACGGTGGGTGGCAAGTTTTGTGAGCTGAAGAGCATCATAGACAGAGTGAGAGACCAGACCAGAGTGGGCATATGTCTGGATACCTGTCATGCATTTGCAGCAGGTGAGTGAAAACCATGGTTAACCTTAAATTTGCTTTCTATCCAACAGCGCTGTGATACCTTTAAATATTCAACCTGGCATGTTGCAGGCAGTTTCTTTGTGTGCTGAATTGTTTTGTCTTTTCTCGGGAGGATATGACCTTGCTGCAGAGGGAGGGGTGAAGGCCATGCTGGATGAGTTTGACCAAGACGTGGGGCTCCCCTACCTCAAGGCCATCCATCTCAATGACTCCAAAGGTACAGAAAAATCACACAAGACTCCTCCCCCCACATTGTACTTAAAGTCTTGCTGTATTTCCTGATTCTTTCCGTGTAATTTGAAGGTAGACTTGGCTGTAACCTGGATCGGCATGAAGATATTGGGAAAGGTCACATTGGAATCTCTGCATTTCGAGACATTGTCAGAGAGCCCAGACTGGACAATATCCCTCTGATCCTGGAGACACCCGGACGGTGAGCTGGTTGTAGAAACAGTGGGTTTGTCTTTTGATGAATGTATATGGTAATATGTTCTGTAATTTGCATAGTAGTATATAATTTTGAGATTCAGCTTTAACATTGCTGCTGTTTTCTTCCCCACAGGCCTGGATTTGAATACGCTGAGCAGATTGAACTCCTCTATTCCCTGTGCGAGAAAAAGTGAAAAAAGCGCTACTGATGAATCGGCATTGATAAACTGAACTCTGCACAAGCACAGTTAGCTGTCAAGAGAAGTTAATTAGTTTTTTCTTGTACCAAAGTGGCTGGGCGAGGTATTCTGTTATCCCTAAACACAGTCATGTTGTTTGTCTTTGAATACGAGTTAAATAAAGGTGTTTAGAAGTTTTTATGTGGTGTGGGGAGTCGCCTTGTTCACAGTGAGCCAGTAGGGGGCAGCAGGAACACACAAATGTAACACAAACCTGATGTGCTTTTGGTTTCAAAGGATGCAGGTAGAATAAGAAAGAATGTCCGAATTTTTGTGTATTATTATGACAAAGTGCCAAGAACTGAATTAAATAGAGAAGACACAAATTGACCAAAAAAGTTTTCATCTTTTGAATTACATATTTATTTGAGTTACATTATTTGAATTGCGTATATATGGCAGCATTTTTTTTTTATATATGTATAGCTACATTTGACCAAAATGATAATCATACCTCTGTGGTTTTTCCAATTTAAAGAGATGCATCGTATCTCTCAAATTTCAAACAACCCCTGAATAGATTTTGTGGTTTGTATGTTATCAGTGCAGAGATGACCTGAATTAAATTGTAAAAGTAACCACTTTAAACATCTTTGTTTTTGTGTTATTTACTGTAAGATTTCCAGCATAGTTTGAGGTCAGTTTTCATGCACCCAAAAGTTTTCATGCAGTGTTTCTATGTTCAAAGTATTGACCATAATTTAGAAAAATCTTACAGCCATGTAGTGGCAGTAACAAAATGTAAGTGCTATACTTTTTATCACCAAGAAATCGGATGGGAATAATTATTTTAAAACAACCTTTTCTGGAATGCCCCCTTTCAAAATGCAAAAACAGTTCACACCCCAAAATTTGTTAAACATTTAATTTTTTTTTTTTTTTTTTTTTTTTAGGATCAAAGTTGAATTTAGCATAAAGGTCTGTATGACAGAATTAGTGAGTAGTTTCATTTTCACAAAAAAAAAAGGTATTTAGTTCAGTTTGATTTCACTCCATATCTCGTTCTCCTGCAGTGGGTCTTTGACCCACCAATGGGATCTGGTCCACAGCTTGAGAACCATAGATTTATCAGGCAAATTCTGTACAGATACTGACAAATGAGAATAAATCAAGGGTCAATGGGCCAAATATCCAGTAATTTAAAAAAAAATCATATTTGAGAAATGCATCCTGTAATATCATTACAGCATCATATCACATGAAATATTAGATTCTGTTGCCCTTTGCAAAGAAGGGATAAATAAATACATCTACTTGACAACTATCACAGACACACACACACACACCACTGCCATCCTCAAAAAACCCCCATGTTCCTCCTTTGAACGCCTCCAGCTGTCAAATAGCAACACTTTGGAGCAGCTGTTGAGCCATAGGAGGCCTTTAGTTAATTTTTCACACCTACTCTATTTAACACCCTGTGGTGCGCGCACACACACACACACACACGGAGGAAAACATTTGCTAAAAGTGAAGGCTTGAAACAGCTTTCTATCTATGAATGCCGCTAAGGGAGAAAAAGACATGAGCGAGCAAACAGATTGGGGATATGATCTAATGATATCTTTTGGCTCCACGGCTGTGCCGTGACTCATTACACTTAAAATAGAGCAAACAACACCAGATGCAAGTTTGATCACGGTCCATGAAGTTGAGTGCCTTATTGTGTGTCTTATACTTTTCCCACAGCTGAAATTCGAATTTGAGATTAAAGATATGATATGGCAGCTTGCCCACTGGTGGTAAAGTGGAATGAGAGACTGTAGTAATGAGACAGGAGGGGAATGTGATGCCTGAGTTTAAACCTCGTGAATGAAATCATAAAAATGCATCTGTTCTAAAATATACTTCACTGTAAATTCTAATTCTTTTAGCTTTCATGTTCAAATATTGCATCTTTATATTTTCCTTTGCAGCTTTCCGACTCACATCATTTAATTGGATTCACAGCCATGTTGTGTTCTCTCCACTATCCAGGCACTAAGACCCTGACCTTGCACGTCTTACTCTTGTTTACATTCAACATCAGTGATATTGCAGTTTAAACCTAATCTGCTTTTGTGCTCTGGTAACAGCCTCAAATAAAGTGTAAAATAAGCACAGGTCCAGACAGTTTGTCTTTCAGTGCAGCGTTAACAGAGACAGGAAGTGGAGGTGCCTGGCTCAAGAATGTCTCTGCTCTCAGGTCCCACCCAGAGGAAATGCCTGTCCGGCCTGTTAGAGTCTGCACGGATGAAAAAGAAGTCTCCTGTTTGTGGAGTTCTGCTTAAGGATGGAAGGAGTTTGAATGATGAGGAGGGCGTCCCTCAGTGAGGGACAGTTTAGATAAGCAGATGCTTGATGGTTTTCAGAGGCGTTCTAGTGATCTGGTTGGGTCAGGGGTTACAACCCGGGGAAATCGAAGACTAAACAGTGAAAACACATTCCTAAATTCTAAATTAATCATTTTATGGAGGAGGTGTGTGAAGAAAAAACACCGATGGGACTATTAAATGCCTTTCCATTATCTAATTATCTTAAGATGTGTGGTTGTATTCAGTTCTGGCTTACTGTGTGCCTGTGTTTTATGAGCGCTCCTCCAGCCGTTCCTTCTCCTCTTTGTCTGTCATTACACTGTGCTGCAAATATTTTCCACTGCAGCCTAAAGCCACTGATCTAATTATACAACTTTTTTAAAGGCTACCAGATATTTTGGTGTCTCTCAGTATCTTTCCCAATCCATATGTAAGTGCTTCTGAACAGCCAATTGAAGAGCTCTCCCTGGACTACGTTTCCACCGGCTTGCCAAAGTGAAGTTGGAAAGAAGCGTCAAACAGTTACAATGAACACATTGTTTTTGTGTGAGACGTCGGTGACTCAGATGGGGGGAAAATCAGTTGAGCAGCGGCGTGTATGCAGAAGCCTTTGCATCAATTATCTATGCTATATGCTGTGGTGGATAAAAGCACTTCTGCAGGATCACAAGCCTGCAGATAATCTGCGTAAAGTTTGCTTTCTTTGATTGTTCTGCATTCGCTGAGCATTTTAATGTGCACTCACAAAGTAAAAAACCTTGTTATTTTTTTGTATTTGTTCAGTTACTTTATCCACCGCCCTCCCTCAGTTAATAGCTCCTCTGGAGCAGCTGCATGGATTTGGGAGCAACTTTCAAGTCATAAACTCACCCCAGTGAACTTTATGCTACGATTAAAAAGTGCTGTTTTTTTTTTTTTAAAAGAATATGACAAATGCCATAACCATGACTATATATTCCAGCAGAGGACTTACAGTTTTTTTTTCACTTCTAATACAGTTATGTTAAAATTAAAATGCACTCTTTTTCAATACTAAGGTTTTAGGTAGAAATAAAAGTGCAGAAGCAGTGTGTGAAAAACCAAGTACACCCCGTGATTTCATAGCTTGTAGAACCACCTTTAGCAGCAATAACGTGAAACTTGAAGCTTCTAATTGTTTTCTGCGTGACTTTATCAGTCTCTCACGTTGTTGTGGAGGAATTTTGGCCCACTCTTCTTTACAGCATTGCTTCAGTTGATTGAGGTTTGTGGGCATTTGTTTATACACAACTCTCTTAAGGTCTTGTCACAACATTTCATTTGGATTGGATGGATCCTGTTGCATGACCCAATTTGGGCAACGCTTTAGCTGTGGGACAGATAGCCTCAGTATACAGGGGAGTTCACGGTCAGCTCGGTGACTGCAAGGTGCCCAGGTCATGTGGCTGCAAAACAAGCCCAAATCATCACCCATCCATCACTGTGCTCGACAGTTGGTATGAGGTGTTCGTGCTGATATGCTGCGTTTGATTTTCTCCAAACGCGGTGCTGTGCGTTACAGCCAAACATCTGCACTTTCGCATCTGTCCAAAGGACATCGTTCCAGAAGTCTTGTAGTTTGTTCAGATACAACTTTGCAAACCTAAGCTGTGCTGCCATGTTCTTTTTAGAGAGAAGAGGCTTTCAGCTGCCAACCCTTCCAAACAAGCCAGACTTGTTTAGTCTTTTTCTAATTGTACTGTCATAAACTTTAACATTTAACATGCTAACTGAGGCCTGTAGAGTCTAAGATGCAGCTCTTGCATTTTTGCACATTCTTTGAGCATTGCATGATTTGACCTTTGGGATGAATTTGCAGGGATGTTCACTCCTGGGAAGATAGAGAACTCTCTTGAATGTTTTCCACTTGTGAATAATCTTTCTCGTCATAGAACGATGAACTTCAAAATTGTTTGAAAATGGCCTTAGTAACCCTTCACAGACTGATGGGCAGCAATAATTGCTTTTGCTGATGTCGTTCCTCTTTGGCATTGTGTTAACACACACCTGTGCACTAAGTAATATTGAACCTGACTCTGTTTAAAGGTAAAAATCAAACATAATTCAGCAAACATGGCTCATGAAAGGAAAATGGATGTAGACTTTAAATAAAACGAGGTCTTCCCCAGAATTTCCAACTACACCACTCCTAGCCATCGTGTGGTGGTCCATAACTGTTAAGCTAGCTGTACATGTTAGGGAACTGAGAGTGCCCACAGTATTCCTTCTTCAGGGCCCAAAAAGGGCAAAACTGCGGTGGGTTCTGTGTTGGCACACCCACTTGGGGCCCGCATGGGCCCACACAGCACCACAGTTCATCCACAGTTACTAACTGTGGGCCCACACAGGCATGTTTTCTGGGTATAGGGTGGAAGTGTTGCTTGCTCCAACAAGCGGTTCTTGTCAAATACAAAAAAAAAGATTCGATTTAAAATAAAGACAATAAGAAGACAGAAGGAACTGATAGGAGGTCTACCCGGGGTACCATCACCACAGGACTGTCTGGAGCAAAATGTTAAAGGAGGGTGCCCACCTGATGATCCTGACGTTTTACTATTTTATTCTCACTGTCCGCATGAAGAGTGGACAGAAGGATTGAGACAGTAACTCCTGTTAGAGTCTTTTGAGTATTGCAGTCACAATATCTTATTTCTTACACTGCAGCTGCCAGGGCTTGGACTGGTTTTGTTTTTGTTTTGTTTTATTACTTTGTATTTTTTGAGAACTTTAAGAGGGGCTTCAGTAGGATCACAGGAAGGAATGCAGTGACTTCAGTGTGCCAAGACAGAAGGCAATCCACGCTGAGTTATACTAGTGCAGGGAAATGAGAAAAAGAGCGAGAGACACTAGAAGAAGACACAGGAAAGAGAGCACTGTATGCGTGGCTCTCCTGTTGCAGTGTGGCTTGGGTTGCAGGCTGAGCCAAGCTCTCAATCCATCTCTCTATGCCCACAGTCTGACTCCATCTGCCAGTAGTTCCCAAGGAACAGGCCACACACACACACACATACACACACAAAAAAAAACCCTCTGTATTTTATGTACACACATGCTCCTACAAGTCTTAAAACTCACACAAACACACACACAGAAGAAATAAGAGCTGAAGGGCAGGGTGGAGTCCAGTCTGCTTTCTCAGCAAATCCTTTATTTTTGCACCTCAGCAGCAGCGCAGGCACCATAAGTTACCTTCAAGATATGGCATTTCATTCCCCACTGTGAAAAAAAAAAGAAAGCATTGCTATGCGTATATGCTATGTGTATTTTAGTAGATCTCTGCATGGTCAAACTGTGTGGGTTTCTTGTGGCATGAGTGAGCGGCTGTCTCAGACTGAGTGAATGTGACTATAAACAGAAGGGCTGAAAAGGAAAGTTTATGAGCAGTGGGCGCTGTGAAAACTCTGGAAAGAGCAGAAGAAATTGCTCCTCGCCCCTCTTCAGCAAGGTCAGATATCTATAACGTAGTAGAAGACCAACTGTGGTTCTTCCTCTCATTCCTTGGATTAGTCCTTCTCCTCTCCCCCCTTCGACCCCTTTCTTCCCATTGGCTCAGGGTGAGGAATGCTACCCAGTGGTGGCTGGGCATCAGGCCACGAGGAGACAGGCAATCACTGAAGCAGAGCAGTAGAAAGATGTGAAAAAGAAAAAGGCCCCAAACCAGAGAGGCTGAGGAGGGAAAAGAATGAAAGTCACTGTAACAGTCGAACCTCTTCTTATCCACGGCTGTTTCTGCAAGTTGTTGGAGAAATGTAGGCTGCATTCTCAGCAGCAAGCCCAAACTAAAACATCAGCTGCAACTGTCTACCATTCTGCACATCCCACAACCACGCTTTGCACCATCTTTAATGCAGTAAATCAGTGGTGCAGTGCAGCTCTTCGACCTCTTTACTGACCTCGCTTAGCACAGTAGTACAACACTGGTCAACTTTCTCTGCCGTGAAAATCAGCGATTCAACTTGTTTTGGTGGGCTTTTTAAATTCTCCACACTTGCAGCTAGTAGCTTGACCTTTTAAGGAAATATCTTGCTCTTGTGCTACATGTGATGTACTATCCCCAGTGGCAACAAAAAAAAAATTACATTTAAGACCACATGTCAGGTGGCAACCACCCAGGATGAAAAATTCGGTAAACAGAAGCGCACCAAAATCAGCAGTTTCATTTGAAGTTGGCTCCGATCCTCATAGACTCCCATGTTAATATATCCAATTTTACCAGCAACCGTTTGCCAACCAGCAACCAATAGTTGCCAGGGGGTCACTGTTCGGTCTCTAGGCCTGTATGATTGGGGACTAACTAAACTGGACCTCTCAACGGTGTTTCAGATGTTGGTGCCTTTTGGAGCATCCATCTATCTGTCCATTCATCCATTCATTATCTTACCTACTTATCCATTTCCAGGTCAAAAGGGGCCTTGGAGCCTATCCCTGCTGTCATAGGGCGAGGGGCAGGGCACAACCGCGATCGATCATAGGGTTTTTTTTTTCTTAAGTAATGTTTACAGTCTGGATTTACCTTGCTAACCAGGCTAGATAGCATTAGCTGTTAACTCAGAACTCCTCCTTCTTGTCCAAGTATGGTTCTCACTCCAGAAAAACAAGCTGGCCAAAACCAAAACCAAAATGGCAAAACTTCAAAAAGATAGTTCACAAATCACTGGCTCATGCTCTGGTGGCTACTAAAATCCTTTAGTAACTTTAGCACCAAGCAGTTGTGGCACTAATTAGACATATAGCTATTGCCATCAGGTCAATGCTGCTATTTGTACTCATTTTGGAGCAACAGACTTTACTGCTTGTTAGCTTGAAAACATCACTTACTGGTATTTTTCACCATTAGATCCAAGCAACAACCATCACCCAGAATGTGACAAAACACAGCTCTCGTTCTGACTCGCAGGAAAATCCTAAAAGCAAACCTGCTTCTTCCCCATCGCGCTGAAATAGAAACCTCAATCAGCAGCTATTTTCACACTTACAAACTAACCACTGCATTTACACGTTGTCATTTAAACGCCACCGAGGCAAACATATCGAGAACTAATTACAGTGATTTGTACACCGACGCCACCACCCAGCACAGACTGGCTCTGATAACCACTCAGCAACCTGTCCAAACACTTCCAGAGCATGTTTCTGGTTAGCATGACTGGGATTTTGCTCATGCTTCAGATGAGAGACACGCCTGATGTGTTTGTGTGTGAGTGAAGCCAGCGCACACGGGGTCGGTCTTCTGGGTCAATCATCCATACGCAAAGAACACAGAGGTCAGACACTGACATTTCTCACAGCGCAAAGACACATGGGCTTTTGTTCTGACCTCCTATCGGGGCCTTGTACATCACTGACCAGTGGATTAACTGACTAAACATGTAGTACAGTTTATATAAGTGTCTATGTTTTCACACCTTTAGATTCACAGGCTTTGACAAAGGAATCCATGCTCTCAGCTGCATGTACACACACACACACACACACACACACACACACACACACACACACACACAGTACAGAAAACTGTGTTGCTCGGCTGCATAGTTTGTGTTCTGTAAATAGCCTCCCTTCTCCTGTTTCTTCCCCTTCCTTTGACTCTTTTGACAGTCCGTGTGAAGACATACATCACCCAGCTTCAGAGCTCAGCTCTTCCTGATAACCTGAAAGTTGACATTGCCGAGGTCACCGCCTGACACTTGGACATGGCAGTCAGAAAACGCCCTCCGTCTGTATGTGTGTGTGTTGGCGTAGACTAAAGGAAGGCGTGTGGAAGGTTTAAAACAATGCATTATCAAACCTATTTGCCTGGTTTGCAAAGAAAAAGTGGGATAGTCAGGGAGATGGAGAAAGTAGACAGGAGTATTGGGAGGCTAGGCGTGTAGCAAGGAGAGAGGTGGCGTGTAGTGAGTTTTCTGTCAGGCTGGACAATAAGGAGAGAACTCAGAGAAGGTCAGAAGGAGCTGGAGATGGCAATGTTAAAGAATCTGAGATTTTCATTGACAAGAATGGACAGAAGTAGAAATGAGAAGATCAAAAGGACAGCTGAGGTTGAGCAGTTTGGATACAAAGTTACAGACTGAGATGGTTTTTAGGACATGTGGAGAGGAAGGATACTGGATATACTGGACAAAACATGTTGAATATGGAGCTGCCAGGCAGAAGGAAAACAGAAAGACCTCAGAGGAGACAGAGGAGGATGCTAGGGATGGGGGGAGATGGAGGCAGATGATCCGCTGTGGCGACCCCTAAAGGGAGCAGCCGAAAAAAGGCGATCAAGAAAGCTTCCTCTTTTATCAATCTCTGTTCATAATGTGGTCATGCCAGACACACAGCTCTGCCTGTGAGCACAGAAACCCCTCCCACCTGCTGTTCAAACCTTTTATTTGCTTTGGGCAGCCAATCAGAAGAAAGTTGGCTTAGATGGCTTCCTACAAAGCACTGTTCAGTTAATTGTTTCTCCAGTTGGGCGCGCACAGAATTGCTACAAAGATGAGATGCTCCCAACGTGCACAGCAAATCAAAGGTGAGGGCCCGAGCTGTGAACGCAGATCGGGCTTGATCACAGACATCAAAAAAATAAATAAATCACAAACTGCAGTAAAAACTGATTTTCATTGCACAGTTTGTATTCATTTTTATCTATCCAGAGATTTTGGTTACTCTCACACCACAAATAGTGTTCAGTTGTTCTGGAACATGGCCTGAAAACAATATAGCAGACCCTTCCACCTAAAAAGCAAAAGTATGCCAGTGTAACATTGTGTGTATGTTTCATGTTTACTGTGAGAGTGAAATTCCTGAATAGAAAGACATTTTTCTATTTCCTCTGAAGGGGTAGATGTTTGGTTGAGGTTTGGTAACCAAAGAGAATCAGACTGGGTTCAGAATGCAGGTGAAAGTTTCAAAATTACTTGAAGATCAGCAGAAGGTTAAAATTGTGTTGTCAATCAGACACCTTCATAAAATAGCCTGTGCCTGCTTAAAAGGCAGGGCATGGAACACGACGGTCTTTGTGACTCTGTATGTTCATGCAAGTTTGAGTTTGTGTACGCATGTGTACGTCTTAGTGTGGTTTCCTGTTTTAGACTGTACTGACATAAAGCGTGGTCTCACAATAGCCCATTGTCCCGTCTCCCCTCCGTGCTTCCTGTCAGCGCAGAATTCACGGAAATAAGGACAGAGTGCAAACAAACAGCGGTGGCTACAGATCTCTGCCCACTCTAGGGCCCTTCAGGAGGAACCCGTCTTCAGCTCAGGGGGTGGGTGGTAGCGTTCCTGCCAGGAAGCTAATCAGCGCCGCATCCCACTTTGACGAACGCAAGAGAGCCACATTTACAGTATGCGAGTGTGCGCTCGGATATGTGTGAATGTGGACTGATGAGGAGTGGAGCAGGAGGTGGTGAAGGGTGGAGGGTGGAGTGGGGAAACAAGGGTTGGGGTATGAAAAACGAAACCAGGCACTGTGGGGATTTCCAGCCGAGGCCTCTATGGTTTGTAGTATATCAAATGGTGTGATTACACTTAGGCTGTGTTTGTTTTCTTCGGTGGGAAAGTAGACCTCGCACATTTTTTCGGGTTTGGGTGCATTGTGAAGACATGACTGCTCCCTGTTCATGTCAGTTTCTTATTAGATGCCTGAGAAAATCAGCATGTTAAGGCTCAGTGTCACAATCCTGGATTAAGCCTAAATTCTTTGGTCATCTTCTTGTCTTTTCCTTTTATGGGCTTCTTCGATGAGGCTGAGTTTCATAAGAAGTACAGGTTAAATGATAATAACACCACTAGAAAGAGAATAGCCTGACTAAGAAGCTTACAGCCTGTAGCCTGCCAGTTTAACTACCTGGCTCTGCCTGCCAGCCCACCTGATGCTCAGCAATTTAAATGCTATATCTGATTTCATAGATACAAAAACCACTGTGTAACAATTCCAAAGGCAAATGTGCCTTAGTATTTCTGCATTTAGGTGGTTTTATTTATGTTTCGATTAAACATATCTAATACAAAAGATATGATCATTGATTTTAGAAAATGCACTCATACACAAGAGGTCACCACCGCTAAGGGACAGATGGTGGAAAGCATGCAGTCTCATAAACATCATTTATCGATTCAAATCTGACCTTCAAAGCAAACTGTGCGCTAAAAAGGCGCGATGATTTTATTTTATCACACTTTTTCACTGAGTCTCTTTTATCCTCTTCCTTGGCGTCATGGCTCTGTTATTTTTATCTGTAAAGAACAGAAACTCAATCAATCAAATTGTTAAATGGTCTAATGGGCTGATTGGTGATCCACAGCTGAACCCAGCCTCTCTGTGTGCCAGACGGTTACGGCGGCTGGCTGCAAGTCCCAAAGTGCAGAACAACAAGGCCTAAAAAAAGAAAAAAGGCTTTAAAAAGCTTTGTTCCAGCAGCCATTAGTCAGATGAACAAATCATGCCGTGGGGATTCTTCAGTATGTTGTAATATGCTTATCTGCTGTCTGTGTTTGTTTTGAAAATGTAAGGATGGATGACTCAGTTCCTGCAGATCACATCGACCAATCCACCAGATAAAGTAACCTGAACCTGAACCTTATTGATCTTAAACTGGGACAGCACGATCTGAAACAAGCCATTTAGAGCAGTCTGAATCCCCGTGGCTCACAGGGATCACTTTTAAATACGCTCACCTCATTATCTGAAACCTCGGCCATGTTTAATATAAGCATCAGCCATTATAACAGTAGGTCGGTATTTCTACTAAACTGAATATTGTTTTTTTTTATCTTTTCTGATTTGACGTTTTATTGCATAATCTGAAAGGTGCTATCTGGCAGACCAGCCCCCACCTACAGTATTCAAAACATACAACCGCATGAGCACACACGGCCAAACACACACACTGCCAAATCCACAAACGCACTGGAGAGCAAAGATCCAATCAGGAAACAGTCTTGATGAAAACAAGACATTTGGGATTGTTTCCACTAAAACAGTAAGAAGGTCCCAGAACGCATAAATCAGACACAATCCTGGAGAGACGGAGATAGAGAAAGGGAGAAAGAGAGCGAGCACCTGTGTCCACTGCAGACTCCCCAGACAGACGTTTGGTTCCAGACTCCTGAAAAACACAGTAGCTGCTGTTATTCTAAGAGTCAAATTAGCGGACGGGCCGCTAAGAGTCGGAGAACCCTAATTTAAACCAGTCCGGCCACTGGGGAGTAGAGGACGGATTTACTAACTAGCGCTCAATCCCTACTGCAGTGTGCACCAGCAAAGGGAGTTATTGCTCAGACTGAGAACTTAAAGCGAATTGAGTTAAGTTCTGATTGAAAGTGAGAGTTTGCACTGTAGCGAGCAGCGTCCTCTGGCACCAGGCCACTCAAAAGCATGGTCGAGCTTTGCTTTCTTTCTGCCACAGCCGTCTCCAGATACTTTTTCTAGGTGTATATTTATGGGTCGAGCAGTGGCAGAGTAATAAGACTGACCCAAAACAAAGCTATTCCTGTAAGCACACTCATTATAAGAGTAGTACATATTTCTGTAATGTTGCTGCACAGTTTGGGAGGGAGACTTTTTCCAAACCATTACTTATAATTTCAGAGGGCTGTTGTTCATTACCTGAAAATGTCTCTGGTCTCGAGTGAAAATATGTTACAGTTCGTGGCTGGCTTGAAAATGACTTTGGAAATTGGTCGAGTTTCTCGGGCTTTTGCTGCTGGAAATGGTTTCAGCGTTTCTGGCAGGCATTTACACTGTATGAAAGTAGTTTCCTGGAAAGCCATCCCAACATTTTAGTCTGTGAATTATTCATCCTGTTTCAACTCACTCCACTCACACCTTCCTCCTTAAGCCTCCCTCATTCCCTCTTTTTTGCAACTTGACTTCCTTTCCATGCATTTATGCCCTCTCTTACTTTATCTTACTGTGTGCTTTTTAAAAGCCATTATGCCATATGCCATGCTTTGAGTCTACAGTCTGCTTAGCCCTGCTCCACTTAGATTCAGTTCTTGAACACATGATTTTACAGTCACGGCAGATTTACCCCCAGAATCCATAGCTGGTTTTGGTTAGTCACAGGAAAAAGTAGGCAGTTCCTTTCAGACCTGTGGTTAGCTTCAGGCAACTGAAATGAGTTGATCAGCTCTTGCTATTTAGCTAATTAAACTAATATTATTGTCATGAGCTGGTTTGAAACCCAGCCAAACCTAACCTAATCATTCAGTACTCGTGGACAACCAAGATAGAAAAATTAAATTTAAATATTACAGCCGCACAGGCTTTCAGGATGAAGACCTATCGGTGGTATATGACACCGATTGCTTCTGATTTTCCCACGATAGCCAAAAAAATAAATAAATCCCTTGTCAGCCTGGACATCTGTTGCTTTCTTTCATTATACCACATTACAAGTTCTATGTAGATGGAGTGCAACATTATGTAAGGTATTGGATATCATTATGCCAGATCCAGTGAGTATGAGAAAGCTTCTAACATTAGCCATACCAGTAGGAAGCCCACTTAATTGCAGGAATCACAGAGTAGACTAACTATTGATACAGTCCTGTCAAGCTTCACTCACTGGCCACTTTCTTAGGTACGTCCTGCTAGTACCAGCTTGGCCTTAATTCTCTGTGGCATAGATTCAACAACATGCTGGAAATTTTTCATATTTACATGACAGCATCACACAGTTGCTTTGTCAGCCGCACACCCACGATGGGAATCCTTCATTCCACCACACCCCCAAGATGTGCTACTGGATCCGGTGACTGTGGAGGCCAAATGTGATAGTGAACACACTGTTACGAAACCAGTCTGAGATGATGTGAGCTTTGGGTGTGTTATCCTGCTGGAAGCAGGCATCAGAAGATGGGTACCATGTGGTCATAAAGGGATGGACATGATCAGCAGCAATACTCGGGTAGGCTGTGGCAGTTAAATGATGCTGTGTGGGTGCTAAGGGGGTCAAAGTGTGCCATGAAAATAACCCCCACACCATTACACCACCAGCAGCCTGAACTGTTGATACAAGGCAGGATGTCTCAATGCTTTCATGTTGTTTCTGCCAAATTCTGACCCTACCATCTGAATTTCACAGCGGAAATTGAGATTTATAATACCAGGCAACATTTTTCCAATCCTGTTTTGTCCAATTTTGGTAAGCTGGTGCAAATTGTAGCCTCAGTTTCCTGTTCTTAGCTGACAGCAGCAGCACCTGATGTGGTCTTATGCTGCTGTAGCCCATCTGCTTCAGGTTGTTTGTTCAGAAATGCTCTTCTGCGTACCTTGGAAGAGTGGTTATTTGCGTTACTGTTGCCTTCCTATCAGCTCGAAGCAGTCTGGCCATTCTCCTCTAACCTCTAGCATCAACAAAGCATTTTTGCTCAGAGAGCCGGCGCTCACAAGATATTTTCTCTTTTTCTGACCATTCTCTGTGCACCCTAGAGATGATTGTGTGGGAAAATCCCAGCAGATCAGCAGTTTCTGAAATACTCAGACCAGCCCACCTGGCACCAACAACCATTACCACATTCAAAGTCATTTAAATCACCTTTCTCCCCCATTCTCATTTTGAACTTCAGTGTCTACATGCCAAAATGCACTGAGTTGCTGCCATGTGACTGGCTGAATAGATATTTGCTAAGAAACAAACAGTTCAGTTGCTTTAGAGTTAGATTGCCCTTGATCCTGAGCAAAACGCTGTGATTCTTCCACCAGATGCATCAAACACCAATCATTTGCACACTCTGGCTGACAAAGACTGCGGTTGAATATGCTTCTTTCCAGACACCGCTTGGAAGGACTCACCGAGGAAACAAGCCACAGACAAATTAGTCGCAGCCAGACAAGCAACCCTGACACTCTCTGATACAAAGTAAATCATAGTAGGTGGTTAGCAAACACGTCAGATGCTGTCGGTTGTTGTCGCGCACCTACTAAGGAGGCAGGAGGGTGGCTTGGTTGTGGATTTTTGAGTCAGACACAGACATAAATATCTTTTTCAAACTCGCTGCTGCCACTGGTGCTCACGGGGGAAATATTTAGCTACAAAAACAATGAGAGGGACACGTTGGTTCATGAGGGGAAAGGCTGCTGTTCCTCCTTCTGTCTTCTGGATGGTGCACCAACATCCCCACCCTCCCGGCTCTCTTCTGTTTTCTCTATGGATAGATATAATTACCCCATCATCATGCCGAGGAAAAGCAAAACAGTGATCTGTATCTACATCAAGGAATGGTGGCCTAGTCTAAATACAGGCCCCCTTGATGGTGTACATATTTGTGCCCTTATGAAAAGAAGATCTCAGCATGTGACCCCAGCAGGTTACACAAAGAATAGTGTTTTGCATGTATTTTTATGGAATAAAGTGTTTGTCGCACGAACGTGTTTTCTCACATATATACAAAAAAACCATCAGTTTCATTTTTTAAAAAAAAGGTAAAACTGTAATTTTCCGTTGGAGATGATTAATTATTTTGGAAGCTATTTTAAGCCAGTTAACAGCCTTGCCACTCACACTCTGGACTCCCCTGATCTCACCCCTAATTCTCCAAAAGACCCGAACACACACACATTTGCAGGCATTCATCGGAGAAATGTACACTTCAGGTCATTACCCCGAAAAAGCTTTTCCAAACAAGCCGGCGATAAGCAAGGGCCAAGTTGGGAATGTTTGGCCACAGAGTCACTGAAGTGTGTGTTTTTGTGTGACTCTCAAAGGGATTCGACACGGAGGCATGAGAACTTGTGTTCTCATGTCAGTTTCTCACCCCATGTACTCATCAGAGGAGACATCAAATAAATCACGAGGCTCACACGGGGAAAAATAAAGGTGGCAAGGCATCAAAACTCACAAATATAGGGATGGCGAGTTTTAAGTGAGAGAAGTACGAGTCGTGAGAGAGTTGGAAGGAAAAAAGTGAAGCGTAGACCAAGAAAAATTAAAACCAGAGGGAGAGAGATTGTGAAAAAGCACTAAATTTGTAATCTTTCCTCCCTTCGGGGACACAGTTCTGAACACCATCCAGAAACTTGTGAGCTTTTTTTGAACAAATAGCTGAGATGCCTCAGAACAGGGATTGTTTATCTTGGGATGGAGTGAAGAAGAGAGAGAAGAGAGATGCAAGGAAAGCCTGGGACTGAGGGGTGGCAAAAACAGAGGGATAGACAAGAGGATCTCAGATTGTGTAAAAAAAAAAAAAACATTGTAAACTGATGCAGAAGAGAGATGAGATGCTTGGGAAAGTGGTCTTTACACAATAATAATAATTATAATCGGGCATATCTACAGGAATAATATTTGGTATCTCAACCTCCAGCAACAAAGGGGCGAGCAGCCTCCAAATCTAGACAGCCAGCAGGCCCAAACACACATTTATTGGAAAATAAATCTACAAAGCAGCCTCCACGTGAGTCTGCAATCGCCCAAAATACATTTTTAACTTGTAACAGCTCAAAAAGCTTTGGAAACTGAAGTGCTGACTTAATGCTGATAATATATCAAGCAAGATAACAGCCGTCAAAGGTCCAAATCTATTCATGCTTTCTTCAGCAAACATGATTTCATCAGACCAGTGCAGGGTGATAATTGCCTTTAGTGTATGCAGGTCAGCAACAATACTCAGGTAGGCTGTGGTGTTTAAATGGTGCTCACTTGGCACCAAGGTGCCCAAGTGTGCCAAGAAAATATCCCCCACACCACTGCACCGCCACCAGCAGCCTGAACTGCTGATACAAGGTGGGATGGATCCATGCTTTCATGCTGTTTCAACTAAATTCTGACTGCGCCATCCAAATGTCACAGCAGAAATGGAAACTGATGCCAGGCAATGTTTTTCCAATCTTGTTTTGTCCAATTAATTTGAGCCCATGCGAATTGCAGCCCCTAGGTCCCAACCCTAGAGATTGTTGCGCGGGAAAAACCGAGTAGATCAGCAGTTTCTGAACAAACAGAAATGAGCAGAGTGCTAACGAGACGTTGAATAGGCGTACCTAATTAAGTGGTACGCCTATTCTATATAGGCCGACAGTATTATGAAGACAAAGTTAAAAAGCTACATCACTTTTTATCTGTCTGTGTGACTCAAACCATAAAAATTAATCATAAATGAAAGAATTGGTTTCTGTTTGTATTAATAATCTAATTTTTTTTTTTAAAAAGGAAGAATTGGTTGCAATTAAGAGTACAAATTTGTCAGATAATTCAAATAAAAATGCTCTAAAATGCAACAACACTACCAGCACAGTAGAGAGCTGAGAGGTCCAGTTTATTGACTCTAAATTGTGAAGGTTACAGCTGTCAATCAAAGGCACCACGCCCCCTAAATTTAAGCCTCAACAAAATCTAAACTGTTGCGTTAGAAAATAATCACCCACCATACAGTTGTTATGAAGAGCCGTAGGGTACTGAAATATTTTCTGTACCAGGCTGTGAACACAATCTGTGCTGAAGTTGAGCATTTTCTGTTAAAGAGCCAGCCTCAGGGGCCGTTAGAGGAGCTTTTGGCCCTTCAAATGCATTTGACACTGCAGCTGAGAGTAAATGTTACCAAATAAGTTAATTCTGTATTTTGTATTTTCAGCTACATATGTATTTATTTCTCTAGTGAATATTTACAGTACTGGGTCAATAAATCAAAGCCAGTGTAACATTTCTTAGTAGCATCAATTCGTCAAGGATATTTTCATTAGGTGTGCTGGATGGAGAAACATGCTGATATTTAGTGATCTCTCGGTGCATTAGATAATGGTTCACATTCCTAGCTAACTAACTAGCAATTTATCAGCTGTAATTTTTTTCCAAAATGTGATATTCTATAAGAAAATGCCAGTTAGACCACACAGACCAAAAACATTCAAGTGAATATCAGCTAATGAATCTGCTGCCTGTTCTCTCAGCTGAATGAGTCTCTGTTGAAGCAGCAGCAGCAACACTTCATGGCTGGGAAGTGTTGGCAAAGGCAGCAGGTGACAACATGGACCAAATACAGCAGTCACTCATTCCTGCACACACACACACACACACACACACACACCCTTAAATACCCTTGGATACTGTTTAGACAGATTAGAGGTGTGTATTAAACAGTGTCTGTGCTTAAAGGGCTCAGCCCTTTGTCACCAAACACACTATAAATTAGCTAATGTGCTAATCACAGACCGATAAGTATCAAGTAACCAAATTTTGCCCCCTGGATTCAGTCGGGGGGGGGGGGGGGTTGGATACTTGAGAACATTATTAGCAGCATTAAACAACTTTGTATTCAACAAAATGTGTGACAGCTCGAGCCTTTAAGGACAATGTTTTCTGAAACAGTGAATGGTGGCACCTTTCCAGATTGCAATATGTCCTGTTGTGCGCGTGTAAGTGTGTGCGTATCTGTGCGAATAGTACCTGGGGTGTGGAAGCGTTTTAGCTCACTCACAAGTGGAATGTGGCTGCGGTGTCATCAACTGAACTGCCAGAGTTGGCAGAGATGCGGGCCACCTCTGAGCTTTAACGACAGACGGGCCTTTTGCTGGCCTTTGAGGACGGGATGAGGATTCTGTTCCTGTTGATAAGGCCCTGTTTCCTGCTGGACAGGTCAGCCTGGGACCATTGTCATGTGTGTTTAATGTGGCTGCACTCATGACGCCTGTTGTCTAATGTCGGATAAAGCCCTGCAGTTGGGGAGTACTTAATTTAATTAGAGTTTAAAGCTGAACATGCTGAGACATTTATGGAGAACTCGGCTCACCTCAAAGTGCATTACAGTTATTTTCTTATAACTTATCCCGTTGATGGAAATGCTATACTGCAGACTTAGAGACTTAAAAGTAAAATACAACTATGTCATAAATAGCAGGCACTTATCCTATGACTAACAAGCCTCAACTCCCCTTTTCTTGTTGTTGAGTCATCACAAAAATGAGGAGACTGGTGTCACGTTTCAGGATTTCAGATCAAACTGTTTTTACAGTTACATGGAAACATTGCTGAAATACAAAATTACCCTTAGTATGGTTTTGTGCCTCCGCTTTAAGAAATGACAAACCTGTGACAATTTAAAGGAGAAAAAAAACAAACTCTTGACCCCAGTTTAGGTCCATTTACGCCCATAGTGAGAAGGATCACTGCAAATCATTATTAGGTTTTATTAGTTATCAGGTTTGAACGCCTAGAATTGTTCTCTACCAAGATGAAGATGCCCTCATTTAAAGGACAGAGGGCTCAGTGAATGTTTAATAAGGGTGAAAATGATGTGAATCATATCCTGTGATTTTCACACTCAGCACTTCTGAATTGGAAGCCTAAGGGAGAATTCAGACCAACATGTTAGCCAGCATCCTCCATCAACAAAAAGAAAAACATTAAATGAGGAAATATTGTGTGGGAAAATGTCCCGGCATAACCTGAGCGAGAAATTTGATGTTGCTTTTTTTTCCCCCTTTTGTAAGCATGCAGCAGTATCAACAGAACATTTGCAGCCTCGTGTGACTTTGTTTAAACGTTACGAAAATGTGATTTTTTTTTAGTTGTTGTCGATAGTTAAAGCAGTCTCACACCTGTAGGTGCACCTGTTCTACTAATCTTTAATGCAACTATCTAACCAGCCAATCACATGGCAGCAACTCAATGCATTTAGGCTTCTAGACACGGTCAAAACAATAGGCTGAAATTCAAACTGAGCATCAGAATGGGGGAGAACAGTGATTTAAGTGGCTTCGAGTGTGGCATGGCTGTTGGTGCCAAACAGGTTGGTCTGAATATTTCAGAAACTGCTGATCTGCTGGGATTTTTCCCCACACAGGCATCTCTGGGATTTACAGGGAATGATCCAAGAAACAGGAAACATTCAGTGAGCATCAGTACTCTGCGTGAAAATGCTTTGTTTTCAGAGGTCAGAGGAGAATGGCCTAACTGCTTTAAGCTGATAGGAAGGCAACAATAACACACACACACACACACACACACACACACGCACACACACACACACACACACACACACACAAAAACCACTCATTACAAACAAGGCATGCATGAGAAGCATCTCTGAATGCACAACACATCAAATCTTGAAGCAGATACAGAAGTGGCTACAGCAGAAGAAGACACATTGGGTTGTGCTCCTCTCGGCTAAAAACAGGAAACAGGTTACAATTCGCATGGACTCAAAAAAAAAAAAAATTGCACAACAGAAGATTGGTATGATGAGTCTCAGTTTCTGTTGCCCCCTGTCGTAGGGCTAACACAGAGAGACAGACAACCACTCACACTCATTCACACCTATCACCAGGTAACCTAACCCCACTACTGCATGTCTTTGGACTGTAGGAGTACCTGGTAAAAAACCCACAACACAGGGAGAACATGCATAAAAACTGTGCTGCATTATTAAAATGCATATAGACAGATTAAAACATACACAGTGCAGCATCCTGTGTTATCACCGAGCCAGCATAAGCTCTGATATGTGACACATGGTGTGACACATCAAGTCCATCTGCCATGTTACTTTCAAAGAGCACTGAATCATTACTGCTGCTGTGAGGCATAGTGTCAGGATTACAGAAGGTTCTCTCCAAAAATGTTCTGACCCTGAAAGGTGTCCCTCACTCCCCAAAGTATGAAAACTCCTGGTTTAAGTGGCAGAGTCTTCAGTAAAGTCATTGAGCTTAGTTTGACTGCCATAGTAATGACTTACTGCTCATTAACGCAGAGTCATTACTACACAATTTTCATCATTGTGGGCTACTTCCCCTTAGCTATAAGTCAGCAGATACTCAGCTGATAAAGTCTGATGATTCCCACTTGACCAGAGTTTGAGGGCAGTCTCAAAACAAACACACTTTTTATATGTATACATGGAGTAGGATACATATCTGACAGAAAGCTGGCTGCACAATCACTGCGTCATTGGTTATTGCTACAAAACGTGCATACAAACCAACTTTGGAGAGAGACATGAAGTCGAAGCATGAAGCAGTGTGGGAGCTCCCGTCTTAGCTCTCTAATGGTTTCGTTGGTATTTGAACCTCAGCCCGCCCCTTTCTTCATCCTCCGCGCTGCCCCGCTCCGCGCACCAGGCGCGCCAGCGGGACAGTCCGGCTGCACCAGCGGCTCGCTCAGACCACTCCAACCTACAGCGGACTGTCTACTGAAAAGTAATTAAACTGGAGTCAATCGATCACGTTTTCTTCGCTTTTCAGTTTCCCGAGGTGAGTTTGTATTCTCTTTGGACGTTGAGCCACTATAATAATATCCTTAAGAAATTAAGACGGTCAGTAAGCGGTCCTCAGTGATAGGTTACTGGGACCACGATATGACTTATATTTTAGATAAGCAGTAAATGCATTGACTTTGCAGTGACTTTTTCATATTATAGCCACTATGTAATAGGAATATCTAATATTCCTGTGATAAATGCATTACATTCTCATCAGTGATTTGAATTTGTCTCTGTCTTGATCCATTACCTGCACGGAGAGGACATAAATCAAAAGAACTTATTAATTGCCTGCTGGCATTATTGCGGTGGTTTGATGTGATTAATTATCAGCGCCTTAAAAAAAACTCAATTAACTTAAAAATTAACTTTTAAAAAAAAAGTCTCCCTGTGATGAGAGAAGGAAAGTAAATCCAGGTTTAGTTTCAGCTAAGAAAGTTCATTTAAGACTTGTAAAAATGTTGACTAAAGCCCAGCTGGTATAATGGTCACACTGTACAGTTTAGGGTCTTTTCTTGTGTGTCTGACATGAAACTCAATCTTCTCAGCGGCATATTTATATCCAGCAGCAGCAGCAGCAGCAGCAGCGGTATATCATTTCACCGCTGCAGCCGTGGTCAAAATAAAATCTGGCATATGCTTTGATTCTTATCACGCTACTTTGTAATTACAGCAGTTACACAACTTAACCTATCAATTTTCGTACATGTCAGCGACATTACCAAGACGTGTCCTGATTCAGTGGATCTTGACATGGTGACGCTGGTGCCCTCTGAAGTGTTAAATGCGGAGACAAACATGGAGCGCAGCTTTGGACTCATTACAAGTCGGGGGCAGTGGCTTTCTGACCCTACACCCTGCAGGCGAGCCCAGAGGGAGCCCACCCTGTTAAACAACACAAACAGACTCACACAAACACGTACGCAGTGATAAAAGAGATCGCTGGCCTGCAGTAAGCAAACGTGCACCGAGGTGGTCAATAATCATCCAGCCGCGTCACTGATGATAACTTAAAATCCAATGAACCTCGTGCTGTTATGGATCCAGCCTTTCTTTCTGTGGACCTGTTTGACCTTTTCATGTTTAACTGGCTCTGTAATTCCCTCAGTTAATCTCCCCAGGGTGGGCGTACAGTATATCCTCCTTGAGTACATGCTTTGATATCGCCATTCTGGTGTGCTGTACACAGCAGCAGATGGTTAACACGTGCATGTGATGTGTTTTCTGTACATCCCCCTCACATGATTTACACTAATGGCACACTTCTTGAAAACATACTTGATTAAGTAAACATGCACATACATTCTTCATTGCTTTCATCTGTTCATTTTTTTTTTTACCGTAGTCTTACATTCCTTTGAGGGACCCTCTGTGACCTTTAGGTGTCATTGACGCAGCTAACCAGCAAAGGGTCAGGTACCAAGGTGTGAATCCAGTTGCTGTATTTGTTTTCATACCACACAGCTACCTGGATGGGGGGGGGGGGGGGGCCA
>JAVDPK010002010.1:161960-178663 GCA_034780415.1 Cichlasoma orientale
TTATTGTTTGACATCACCAAATGGTCTCATCTGACAACAGGGTCCAACCCACTAGTTAAAGTCCACACTGAAACAACCTATCCATAACAGCTGACTAGTCACTGCTGCGAGCTGTTGATGGAACTATTTGCATCCTAAAACCTAAAATTGTGTATTGTTACAGATACATTCACAAGTTAATTTTAACATTTGTCTTGTCACTTTTTTGTGTATGATCTGCTTAACTTACAAGAGGAATCAAGCCTTACTTTTAGCAGTAATAATTACCTTACAATACCTTACAGTTACAATATTACTGGGCGTTACTGTCTAGAAGAAAAGTGACTCACTCTTGACAGAGATGCGTTACGACAGTCGAAACTTACTTCACGCTGTATTGTAGGCCTTAGTCACACAGGCCTAGAGACCGGTTGGTGGGGAAAATGTGTATTCCCCAACAGCTTATAGTCACTGGGTGAGGATGCATCAAAAAAATGTCCTTGCAATTGCTTTGGTTGCTAGCACATTACCACGGTTGATGGGTGTTCCGGAACGCAATTTCATTGTACGGGGAAGCACTGTGTCTATACTGTGCATATGACAATAAAGCTTGAATTGAATTGAATTGGTTAACCATAGTGATTGCTATCTGGTTGCCAACCGGTCTCAATGCCCGTGTTACTAAGACCTTTACTAAACACAGTATTAAACTCTGACCACAACTAACTGACTTGATGTGGGGATCGTCAGCCAACCAGAAACTCACTGCACCTATGGTGTCACATCTTTGCTAATCGAACACAACCTGAACAATTGAAGTGGAAACATGCATATTTAAGCTAACGTCTAAGATGATGAATGAGCACGTGTGCATGAGTAGTAAAGGAACGGGTTTGCGTATGACTATGAAAGAGATAAAAACAGAAGCAGCAAAAAAAGGCAAATTAGGTCTGCCAGTTCCAGCATATGCAGGAAGCAGAGAGGCTCGGACAGTATGGATTTTTATTGAAGCGTGAAAATGTTTTCTTGACTGAGGAGGAAGTGTAGCAGTGTTTTGCTTGGATTCAAACTCAGTATGGTTGGTGAAAATAGGACGATAATTGAAAGCCAAAGACTGACCCTGAAAAATGTGGCCTTATCTTGTATGTTTGTTCACCTGGTTAGCGGGGTTAGCGAGTGGAGGACACGAGAAGAGAGGGAGAGAGGAGGGAGGGGGAAAAGCCGTGATAAAACACAAAGTCTGCCGTTGATTTTACTCAAGACAAACTGTAGCAGAGTAAACATTTTGAGTTACAGTCATGAAAAGAAGTGTGTGTGTGTGGCCTGACAGCTGTTTTATTTAAGCTTTTACATCCTTCATAAGTCAGTCAAGACATTCAAGGAGAAGGAAAAGAAAGAGAGAGAGCTATCAGAGGTAAAGAAAGCAAATATGGGAACAAAGGGAACAAAGGAAAGGGGCAGAATGAGGAAAGAAGCAAAGTTTAAAAAGAAAGAAAGACAAATTAAAGGAAAGAAATGAGAAAAAGGAGATTAGGACCTAAACATGGTTTGAATCAGAGCAGAGGTTGAAGAGAAGGATGTTTGATAGTGGTATTCCACCGACTGATGCTCTGCTCAGGAATGTGTTCATGCACACACACAACAACCAACACACACGGCTCCTATTAGACTGTGGTTACTCTGGTTTGTATCCAGCAAAGCCACCTCAGGAAAATACGCTGCACAGTGACATGGAAACATTGTACTGAGTCTCTAACGTAAGAATGCAAGAGAATCCCCTGAACCTGGCAACTGAAAACTGAACATAAAAGCTGGATTAGGTACGAATTTCTAGCCCCATGACACTCATTTTCATCACCGGGCCTGCAACATGAATTCATATTCACATCGACGCCTAACAGGTCTCACACACTGAGATTCACAGTCAGGGAACAGCTAGTGTTTTGTGCGAACCCTCTCCACAATAGAGGGATCTCTCCCGCAAGTGGAATCCAGCCATCTTTAATAAACCTGTGCTTTCAACTGCTTTGACGAGTCACAGTGTCTGCTGTGAAACGAGTCCATCCATAAAACTCACGTTGAAAGAGTGATTATATTAATAAGTTGTGGATCAATCTATGACTGCTTTTCCCTCACGTCACAGCCTGTATTCCTCCCTTTCTCCTTCCTCATAAACTTCCATCAGCGTGCCCTCATCCCCTCACATCTTCTTCCCTTTGCTTTCTCTCCTCAGCTGACCTTTTTCTCTTCCTTTCATTCCTCCTACCACCTATTCCTTTCATCCTCATTTCTGCCTGTATTTGCCATCCTCTCCCTTCACTCCTCCTTCTTGCCCTACTTCACTTTAAACTCACTCTTTTCTTCCCTCCAACTCATTTTGCATTTGATTTAAACTCTTGCAGAAATCAGGACCAGTGGCTCCAAGTTGAAGCAGCCAGGCTTTGCCCAGACAGAGGTGCCATACCAAGGATAATAGAGGAGATGAAGGATTAGGGGATAATCCAGGGTATGTCCAAGTCCCTGCTGTCAAGAGGTCCTCTGTTTTTCTGATATCTAAGACGAAAGCACAAAGACCGCTCCCTGGATTATAGCGTTAAACGTAATACCATTTAATGTATTTTTCATCCTTCTTTTAAATTCAGGCCATTTTATGTAATTCAGTGGAGTGTGCAGAAACCAGCCAGTGCACATGAGTGAGTTTCTCAGGGAGGAAAGAAGGCGAGTGGATAGGATGTTGAGCTTTGCCCGGAGGTTTCAAATACATAAGATGAGTCAGAGGGACCGACCCCCTCTGAGCTGTGGTCAAAGGTCTTTTAACAGGATTACAGGCAGAAACAAAAGACCAGAGCTTTCCGTAAGTACACAGCCAGAGTAATTAATGCCTTCATGTGTGCAGTTTTCCTGTAATGCTGCAGGTTATCAATTAAGCTGGGGGTTTTCTTCCTAACCTAAGATGAACATTTCCCCCCCTTTTGGGGCCTTATTGCCTTTGACTGCAGTCAAGTTATTTTAATTAGGGGGGGTAGTCTGGTGCTTCAATGCAGTTCATTCGAACATGCGCCAGATTCCAGATCACACCTCAGTATACTGGTCCTCGGTGTCCCTTTGCAAGCCTCGATATGGCTTTGCTCAGTGCTGGTATGTGGCATATTTCCTCCCCCTCCGCTCCCAGATGCCCCTCTTAAAACGGCAGCCAGGGGAAGTGGAGCGTAGGGCCCGGGACTGCGGTCAGCAGCAAATTAGAAGGGCTGCCTTGGACCTGACGCAATCCCCCATCTCATGAACCATAGCCGGTCATTAATGAAGCCAGACAGGGCCGTGCGCGCGTGGGAGGCCCACTGATACTTAGCTGCTGCATCTGGAAAGTGGAGGGAACCAGAAGTCCGTGTCAGGGTTGCCTCATGCTATTAAAATATTTTTAAATTGGATATCAATTACTCTGCTGGCAGCGAGCACGTAACAAAAGGCCAACACAGACCTACGGAGGTGTGGAGCTCCGAGGCCGAAAAAAGGCAGTAAAAGGTTGTAAGTTATGTGACATCGTTAAAATAAAAAGAAATAAGAAGTGTATTCTTAAAACAGCTGGAAAAAAATACAGATGTTGCTAGAAGCTAGTACTCTGCCTCATTCCCACTTTTTGGAGTTTGAGAGATAACAAATACGAAAGTGACGGCTTAATAATAATATTAATCTGATTAAAATTACCTGCATAAAGATTAGCTTTGGTTAGGCAGCTTAGCTAGATTAAATTAGATTAGCAGACGACGAAAGCATGAAAAAGCAAAAATATTTAAAAGCTTCTTTTGCCTGCTGCCTCACCTGCAACGGGATGCCAACACAGAAGAACCCGCACAGGTTTTATTTTTGCTTAAATCATCTAGTTTTTGATGTTTCAATGACTCAGGCCATTATTTGACGATATTTGATTTTTACAGCAGAAAATTCCTGACACAACCTTCCCGGGATTTTGTGTCTCCTCTCAGTATCTCAGGCACATGTGTTAACCACTACAATGTGGAGCCGTGAGAAAAAAAACATATAAAAGGAGGAAACAGATGAATCCTTAAAATTGGACTCTACAATTTAAAGTGTGTGGTGTATTTGGACGGTTCGGGAGCTCTGCACAGCAGCAGTGTGGCATTAGAGCCAAATAGCAACAATAATTTTCTTATCAGGATATTTTCTTTATCTCTTCCTCGCTGCCTGAGAATATTTTGCTTGTTTATAAACAAATGTGAGCTTGCAGAATGGCGCCCGCTGCTCCTACTTTGAAAGCTTTTTTGAACGTCTTTTTTTTTCCAGGGAAATGCAAAATGAACTCTGTGTAACCTGCCCCCGCCGGACAAAGCGGGACAAAATGGAAGCAGGAATTCCCTGAAAGTACACCCATTTCATGGATAAGAAGCAGACTTGGGTTTGCTGCACAGAGGAGTAACCGTGGTCTAAATTTAGATGGTTCCAGACCAGCGGACACTCGGAACGCGGAATCCTAAAAACCTGCGGAAAGAAAAAGAAGTTACTTTGCGACGACGTGTGGCATCCAGAAACAGAATCTCAGCTTACATGTTATAGATCGCAAGTGTGATCCATTTCTGTCAATCTAGTTCAAAAACAAGCACGTCCCTGTCTACATTTTAAAGATAGATGTTTTTCCCCTCTTTTTACTTTCAGTAGATGGCTCCATGGTGCGACCGCAGAACCGTTTGCAGCTGGATTTGGACCTATTTCTGAGCTGATGTTGACAAAGCCAAAGCCCAAAGCAAGCCATTCCACCTGACCACACTCCAACTGGATCGGCTGCCTCCAGGAACACAACTGCATAGTGTTCTCCTCAATTTGTGCCTGTTTAATTCAGCCAGCTATGCATGTCAACAAGCTACAAAGACTGGGACAGAACTTGGCCTGTACATGATAAACAGACATGATATTCCAGTGAACTATTTGGCGCTGCAGGCCTGGAGTTTAACGTTTCAGCCTCAAAAACTACACGGCTTCAGATCTTGGAATAACCTTTGAGAGCTTTTTTCCAGGTCCATACTTTGGAATGATGAACTGTCAGTGATTTTGGTAAAAAGAAGAGAGAAGTTGAGATTTATTGTTCAGTTTGGCCTTTCAGTGGGATTAAAGGCAATTCCAGAAATTGTTCTGAGTTGATTTTCAAGAAAAGCCAAAAGCCATTCTCATTTTCTGATCATGAATCTTCAGGAAAAGCTGTCGGGCCTAAAGGGCCTGGTCTCACACTCCCACAGCAAGCGCCGCTATAAAGGAGATCTAACAGTGGACATGATCAGCCCTCCTCTGGGGGACTTTCGCCACACCATGCACGTGGGCCGTGGTGGCGACGTATTTGGGGACACGTCCTTCCTCAGCAATCACGGCGGGTCCACAAACGGGAACAACGGGGAAACCGATTCCGTGTCCACTCCCGACACCAAGATCGGAGCATTCTTCTCCAGGACGCTCCGTCAAATCAGGAGGGGCTCTGACAACCGACCCAGGGAGGCGTCCAAGGATCTCTCGCCACCGCCTCCTCCCATTTCCCCCATCATCAAGAATGCCATCTCCCTGCCCAGGCTGGATGTAGATATGCCTAATGGAAGTCCTACCATCAAGGTGCTCTTCCCCAGTTCTCAAAACACACCTGAGGAGAAGAAAAGCTCTTATGGTGAGTGGGAGATATTGTTTTTATGGATCAAATGATTATTTGCAGCATAATTTGGTTCACTGTTATCACTCTTATTAGTTCTTATTAGCCTGCACCAAACATCAGAATGGAAAACCAGAATTTAGCAGGTAAAGAGATGGATATTTCCCTCTGGATTTGGTAGAGACAGAAAATAGAGGTAATCAGGAGAGTTACGTTCAGTAGGTGATCAAAAACACAAAAACACTAAATGAATGCTGATGTTCTCCAAATGTTGTGTTTCATAGGACTGCACACACGTGTGCTTCTGGAACCTCTGCATTGGTTGATTTCCCATAATCACTCACTCTGTGTAGCCAAGGAGCTACCAACATGGGTCCATGTGCTGGGTGCATATAAGCTAAAGTTGCACAAGTTCTGCCCGGTTTGCTGTGTGAAACTAACTCAATTAATCATTGACTTCTTCCCAACACGATGTCATGTCATTTCTTTTTGCCCAGACCTTCAGGGATTAAGCAAATCCCCAAACTGTCTCTAAGTGTAAGGATAGACATCGTCCTTTATATTAAATGGCACAAAGTAAACCAGGTGTTAACCAGCGTTAACTAGAAACTACAGGAAAGTGTCAATCATCTGTGCAGTGCAGTGAAACTCATCCATTATCTACCCAGTAATCTAGAGACAGATTTGCCCCAGATGTCCTTATGAATCACCTTGGCTCATAATCAGCAGCGTTCCCTCTGATAATACACAGAGGCCCAGACAGAGCTGGCAGCGAGCTGCCTGGGAGGCTGTTAGAATGACCCCTGTTAACACCACACTCATGGCTCATGCAGTCTGGCCCACTGAGTGTGCGTGTGTGTGTGTGTGTGTGTGAAGGGTTTGGTGAATTTAAACAGCCCACAGGAAAGTCCTTTTTTTGACCTTTGTAAGTTTTCACTTTATCATTAACTTCTTCTTTGTCTAACGATTCGGTGACTTCACGACGTTCAAGTTTAAATAAACTGTTTTAGATTTTTGGATTTTTTTTTTGTCTGAAAATGATAAAGACCAGAAAAATCTATAAACAGCAACAGCACTTCATTGTTTTTAACAAACAACAAAGTTTGCAGCTGGTAGGCTGATTTGGTAACTTTAGACAGAGCCAGGGTGGCAGTTTGCCCTCGTTTACAGTCTTTGTGCTAAGCTAGACTAACCATCTCCTGGATCCAGCTTCATATTTAGCATCTTAGTATCTTGTGAAGTGAAAATAATTTCAAACTGTTTCTTTAAACGATCTGAAGGGATCAGAATGTGTTTGAGTTACTGACTTCTTTCATCCTTGAAATATGATCAGGTCACCACTAAGTGGGAGGGAATTAGATTTTAATAGATTTTAATGTGTGGTGCTTTTATCTGTAAGACCAAATCCTCCTTAACTAGTTTAATTCTTTCTCGCTCTCTGGTTAAAATGTGTCAATCTGCAAAATCCTTCCATGTTTTCCTTGGTTCGAATGAAAACTCCAGACTCTTGGCCCGATACAGCTGGCACTGAGAAGTGTTGTAATTTACCCATTTGGGTGATGCAGGCAGCAGTTTGTGAGAGCGTGACTTATTCAGGCAGCATCGGGCCGATGATTCACAGAGCCGGACAAGTCAGCACTTTGGATGCTGCAGTTTCTGCTGGGCCGTGATCATCAAATAATGTGAATGCACACTGCCACCTGTTGGAACTGTGTGTAAAATCATGCCACTGCAGCACAATCCGACTTTAATATTTAATACATGGATTTCACGTGTCTCTTCCTCAGGTCTGGAGTCCGGTTTCGTCACCTTGCCTCGTCTCTCACGCTCTGAGCGTCAGCAGCCGTCCATCTCCATCCCCATCTCCTGCTCCTCCAACATTCACCGCGGCTCTCTGACCGACCCCTCTGATATCATCTTATCCACCTGCTCCACCTCTGTTGGGACTTCCGACCCCAGCCGCACTACCGCCTTCTCCGACTCTCTTCCTTCCCTCACCTCCCTGGATACCTTCACCTTTGACCTCGGACCCTCCCTCATGAGCGAGGTTTTCAGCCTGATCGACGGCCACCCGGAGGAGCACAGCCACGCTTGGGAGGGAGAAGAGATAGGGTCAGCATGTGGGCTGACCACTGACGGGTCAGAGATGGACTCGGCTACTATCTCATATGTGGATTCCTTGCTGAGGGAAGACTGTGGGGGGAGAAAGAGCCCACATGGGGCCCAATGGGAAGACGAGGACGGGAGCGCAATGGAGGTGAATGGGTTTGGGCTTTCTGTAAAAGTTCCTGATGTAGTGATGGGGTCTCCTGAGCGGGGGATGATGGGGATGAGGATGGAGAGCAGACGGTTCCAGAGCGCTACAGACGTGCTTGCGCGACACTACGGTGCCGGCCTCTTAAAGGGACAGAGCAGGATGGAGACGGGAGATCCAGAGTTCATGAGCCAGCCAAAGAAGAAAATGTCCTACAGTTACATGGATGACGAGGACGAAATTAAAGTCTGAGCTCAGAAAATCAAAAGTATTGGAGGAAATTTTAAAAAAAAGTGATGTATAATTCTTCTGTAAATCCGATCGATCAAACCAATCATCTAAAATCATCGTATGGTTGACAAAGGCTGGTTCTGTTGACAGGATGAGCTGGGAAAACCCTTCACACTTAGTACTGATTTCCTTCTCTGCAGTCGTACTCCAAGGATGTAAAGTTTTGATACAAACCTGCTGCTGAATGTACCTAAACGGAGTGAAAGACTTGATGCTACACGTTTCCTGCTCTGCACAAGAACATAACTGAAGCAAGGAGGGCATGGAAAGTTCGGATGTACCAGCGAATGTAGTTACAAAGGAAAAGCCCGGCATTACTCAGCGTGGAAGTCGCAAAGCCTGAAGTTCACTTTATCCTTCTTTTTTTTTTTACACTTCCTCATATACGAAGGGAAAAGGCTCTCAGTGCGAGACCAGATTACTAATGAGAAGACAGAAAGGAATTCTGGGAGGGTTGGAAAAATATATTTGGTGTTATTACAAACTTTTGGCATCACTACAGTCTCTTTCTACTCAGGAATATACCAGCAGGAGAAAAAAAGGGAAGAAAATTATTAAATGAGAGATCCCAGAATTTACAGTATTAAGCCTCATCAGATAATCAGAGCTCTCATCTATTACACTACATGGACCAATGTAATACTACATGTAATACTGGTATTTGCTAGATGCAGCTAAAGCCTTAATTATATATTGTGCATTGTATGCTGCAGACCTTCTATATAGATACTCTGTGCACCTTCTTTTGATTATGAAGTCCGACCCCTATATCGCTTTTTTTTATAGAAGAAACATCATGCGTATGTTATTTTATACAGCTGCACACGAAGATATCAACAGACCTCCTATGAATATGTACGTACAGTATGAGCACCTGCAGTAAGTACATAGTGCGATTCACATCCATATGCTGCAGTCAGTACCAGTGATATACCATGAAAATATAAAGTGACAATAAAGATGTTTTTAATGAGGTGTGCATTCATTTCAAGTGGGTTTAAAGGACTATTCCAGCCAAACTCCTCAAACGTAAATTGTAAAAAGTTTGTGTTTTCAAGGATTATACAAAGAGAGCAAAGCCACCATCAGTTCTGGGTAGGGTATCATTTAATAAGTGAAATGCCAAAACCAGAGTCACCCTTAAGGATCATAAAATAAGTTTTCCCACGCTGCAGTGGCTTACACAAGTACAATTGTTTTGTACATTTGTGGAAAATTCCACCCTAAAACACAGGAAACTATGTGGATTCGTTTATTGCAGGTCTGTTTTTTTCTCTCTCTCTGACCATAAAACCATGAAAAACAATGGACATCAGAATAAATAAAAGATGCTTGTTATGGGGGGAAAAAAAACGATTAAAGCTGCTACACTTAAAATCCACATACTGAACAGCACAGACTGACAACATAAGCGTACCCGGGAGGTTTTTTTTTTTTAGACGAAATACGAAAGTGTTTCAGCCGCTGTTACAAGCAGCTCAACAGTAGAAGTCGGCATGCTTTTCTCACTGTGCTATAGAAGGAACCTCTTTCGCCTGTGATGGTGGAGGACGAGGCGGAGGGCAGTTTGGAGCTTTGAGTCCAGGTTTTTTCACAGGAGGCTTTTTCTCGCTGGCCTGCGGCGCTCGGGGCGCAGGCGTCGGAAAGGGCCTGGTGTCTGCAACCGTCGCGGGTGTGGCTGGGGGTGAAGTGGGCCGCACCTTGGGAGGTGGTGGGGGCTTTGGTTTGGAGAACTGAACCGTGACCTGCTCGATCGGTTGGTTAGATTTCCCCGGGGTGAAAGTTCTCCTTGCTGTAAGAAAGATAGTGAACAAATGACTGCACTGAGGGCACAAGTGCATGAAGCTATGAACTGACACTGAAAATCACTAATGTTGCATCACTGAATTGCAGCTGCGGCTCTGTATAACTCTCGAATCAAGAAATAATCACAGGCTGTAAATAAAAGATGGACATGTTCACCTTCATGTCACAAGTTTTTGAAGCCTGAGCCGAGAATTTTGGGCTTTTTGCTGTTTGAACTGGATATGATAAGCAAGTGGTGGGTCTGACTGGGGAACCGTGTGCATCCTTTTGGATTTTAGTCTAAATGGGACCATTGTTTAGAAAATTAACACCATATTAAGTAAGGCTCGAAACTAGCAGTTGAAACCACAAAGTCATCAGGAAAGCGTTTACTGAGGGTACCGACTGAGTGACCTGAGGTGTCTCCCCCTGCTGGCTTTTAGAAAGATTGCAGGTTTATGGCGCTTAACATTGCCTTCACATTTTGGACCAAGAGGCTATGTCCAACTTTTACCTACAGTCTACGGAAACAGCGTGATCTTTGAATTAAATGCAAAAGTCAAATTCATCATAAATTAAAAGTGTCTGCATGTTACATAGATTATAACACTATAATATATATTTGGATTACACCATGCTATGTGTGGCCCTTTCATACACATCAACAACGTCTTTGTTTAGTTAGTACAGATATGTACTTTCATGTTTTAAGGTTATTACATTTATAGATTATTATTATTAGCGTTTAAAGTTAAAGAAAGAAAATGTTTCGTAGCTTGACGGTCGCATCACGATGTGGAGACTTATAAGGAAAAAGGTGTCGGTCGGTGAGTCAGGCACCATGACGCATGAAACTAAAGACTGATATTTTGGTCAGCCGTGTGAGACTTCCTGTTTCCTGTGTACATCCTGGTTGCTAAAACAAGAGTGAAAGATTTACTTTTTCTTGTAAGCTTGAATCACCAGAGCCAGTGTGCTGAACATTGCACAATAGAAAAGAAACAAGCGGTGAGAGATGGCCTCAGTCCAAAAACAACTTGTTCTGAAAGGATATTTATAAAGTAGGAAAATTACCCTGACGATGTCATCATTATGTCTCCAGATAGGGTGATAAGACCTTTAAAGTTTGAAAGATGGTGCATTATGGGAACCTAAGTGTCTCTTTGACTGAGCCTTTGACTTACGTTTAAATGGTGACGTGATCTTCACAAACGCTCTGGGAGAATCCGGTGGTGCTTCCCAAATTGGCTCGAGCTGGATCTGATCTGAGAACTGCCGCTGGGTGGGACTCCGTGTCTGGCCTGGGTTTGGTGTAGGAACTGGTGTCGGGTTCTGGTTTGCTGTCGAGCTGCAAGCAGCTGTGGAGTTAGAGGGCAGAAAGGGGCTGGGATCGGTCAAGGACGAGCTGCTGGGTGTCGTGTTTTGATGCGCCGTCTCTGCTTCGGGGCCGCCCCACGTGGAGGTGCTGCAGCGGCCGCTCACAGAGCCGGATTTCACCAGGAAGGAGACGCCACTGTCCTGAGAGGCTGTGCTGGAGGGTGATGGATATTAAACAGTTTTCACTTGTCAACTTTTGTCACCACTGAACATTTAACACTACACCAGCCCAATGATGATTACGGCCCTTATTATGCGGTACCTGTTTGTCTTGGAAAGAGGGAAGTGATATGCGGAACAGGAGGAGGCTGTGGAGGAAGCGGAGGAAGCAGTTCTGCTCAGTTTCCCCTTCTCTGAGACACCAGGAGAAGGCAGAGACACATCCATCTCGGGGAGTTCTGGGATCTCGAATGATACATCTGACCAAAACAAATAAATAGAAAATTTATGTGTGCTTCATCACACACTATTCATTCTTATTTCTGCAGTTTAGGCCATTCATTGCACTCAACTGATGTAAACATTCATCACCGTTCACAAACTAAGTTCTTAGTTCACCTTTGACCTGCATTTTGAAAGTTTCCCGTACAACGCGTGAACATATACGTGCACTAACTTTCAGAGCCACAGGTTTTATTCATTTAAATGTTTTCCGGTACACTATAATATAATTTCACTGCATCTGGCAAAACAAACCAACGGCACTATTAACCGCAATTCACGTTAGTTTTTGCAAGACATCAAAGCAGAAGAAGGAACGATAAAAATTATTATGATTTTTACAAATGTAAAAAAAACCCAACGTGTTAAACGACTGCACACAGATGTCTCGTCACACTAAAACCACCCACGGATGGACGGCGGTTAGCAGCAGAGTCGGTTAGAGCAAGTGACAAAGTGAAGTTATGTCTTATTCGCACATCTGGCTTTCTTACCAGATGTGGCTTATCAGCTGGGTAAAATTCACATGATATGCTGGCCTGCAGCACTTTGTTTTTGCAGTTATCAGAAACAATTACAATGAACAAAAGAATATATTTCAAAAAACACCTCTGAGTTCACATTAAAGAGTCCAGCTTACCTTCAGGGAAGAGATCAGAGCTGTACTGAATAAGAGGCTCAATGACCGTCACCACCTGGACTGAGGAAGCCGATGCCATGTCGAAGAGAGCGGTCTCCCTAAAGAGGCAGGATTCAGACAGGGATTCATATACAGAATAAATATTATGAATAGAGTAAGAGCAGGCAGGACTAGGAATATGATGAAACACACAGGGTGACATCACATACCCCTCAGCTCGCGGCCAGAGCAGATTTGGTCCCAGGACGATGGCAACGTTACTCGGTGTCATCTTGTTTACGGCCTGCTGCTCAGACAACAGAGACAAGAACTGGATCAGGTACCTGGTAGGCAAAAAAAGAAGAAAAACGCAATGTATAGTAAAAGAAGGAAGCGGACACAGAAAGAAGAAGACTACATATGAAAAGCCTGCGCCGCACAAGATGAAAGCATCCACTCAATCTGTCGATGATATGAGGTAAAAAAAAAAAAAAAGAAGAGAGAAGTTACAATGTGATTATTTGTAGGGTTTGATTTTTTCATTTCCTCTTCCATGTGAGCAACAATGTGAGGCTGTGCTTTAAAATAATGGCACTGTGAGTGAAATATTACATCATACATAATAATGATATCTTCATGCTTGATGCATAGTTCACCTACTTAGTTGGTTAGTTAGATTTGTAGTAGTTGGTACTTGTATAGGCTAATTCAAGAAATCTGGGCGGGAGTGTCTCAGTGCCCACAGACTCACATGTTAAAAATTCCAAATTTAGAGAAGAAATAAAGATTTGTATTAGACTGATTTATTGGTGGACCAGTATTATCGACCAATAAGAGCTATTTGCTCATTTATGGGTTTCAACACTAATAAATGAAAAAAGTAAAGAAGAGTCAGGAGGAACGGCCTAAAAGCGTTATGGGTGTTGACGTTGCATAGTCTCTCCACCAGAGGGCACTCTACAATTTACCTGTTGGCAGCATCCGAGAATAAATCACAAAATATGTGAAAGTAAAGCCAACGCGCAAGCGCCTCAAACCTGCATTCTTTTTAATGGCCACCAGGGGGCGAGTCCTGTTGTTGCAAAAAAAAAAAAAACTGGGCCTTTAGGAATCTTTCTGACTTGGCCACTCGGGAAAAACTTTTCTGCCCATTTTGGGTCATGTTGAATAAAAAAATTAAGTCCATTTTGTAAAGTTGTTCAAACTTTGTTTCAGAAAGCAGGATTATCCAGCATCTGCTTATTGGCTAATGAGTAGTGTTGAAGTTGTTAGCCAATGAGCGTGTGACGCCATAGTCAGACTCGCCCCCCTCTCATCACATCCGGTTTCAAAACATGGTCATCTCGAGGCTTCACAAATCAGTGGGTGACACCACGGTAGCTTCTACACTGTGTAAGGTGTATGGATGCACCTTGGGTCATTCCATCTCAAACTAGCACATTTTTAGAACTTTTTCTGCTGGCTTAAAGTTTAGTTTTTTTTTATTTTTTGGGTTTTTTTGCCTCTCATGTCTGGCAGTTTTTGCAATCAGAAAGAATATCTGTGTATTGGAGAGTTAAAATATGAAAAAAAGCTGTTAACTACTGTGCAAATATGGTCATTTTTGGCTCCAAAATCGACTCCAGTCAGTGACATCACTGTGGCAACGCCCCTCTTTCATGTATTGTCTAAACCACACACAACCTGTATGTATGCGCATGCATGTAAATCTGTGATTGTCAGAGACATACTGACACGACCACAATGTGACATTTGATCGCGTGGCTTTGCAGAAAAAAAAAGAAAAGGGTGCACAAGGACTACAGACCTGAGGTTGTTGTAGTTTTCAGGTGGCAGCTTCTTCAGTAGTACCTTGAACTGCTCCAGCTTCTCTGGCAGCTCTTTTTCCCTGTGAGGAGAGAGAGGTCGGACTTTAGAAACGCACCACGGGAAAAAAGAGAGATGTAGAAACAAGTATAGATTTTGTACAGACCCTGCTGCTTTAAACCAGTCATTGTAGAGGTCAAAGGTCATTAGAGGTTCGGGAAGCTCTCGAAGGTAACACTTCAAAGCTCCTATCAACAGATTCAGAAGTAAGTCCCAGCTCATTTTTGCTCTATCAGATAAACAATAACATCCATTAACCCCTAATATTGCACCTTCTTGCTGTTTTCTCTAAATAATGCATTAATGAACGCCTTTATGCTGCACTGCACTGCTGTAAACATTTTCTAGTGCAATGAAATTATGTTTTTTTTACTTCACGGAAAGCTGCAACAGGAGTAAACAGAAGAGGAACTGAGTTGTTAAAATGAAAGTCGGGGCGGCTGGCCAGATGAGGAAGAGCGCTCATGACAGGAAAAAGAAGCCACCACGGCGGGCCCTACCTGCCACAGCGTGAGGGTCCATGCTGAACTCGCTGTGGTCCACCGTCCCTTGATCCAGACAGGTCTTCAGCCTCTTCACCACCGAGGCTGCTGCGGCCAAGCGAAACAGACCCTGAGGAAAGTTCGCCAGAATGGGAGAAAAAAAAACGAGTGACTGAGTGGAAGAAGTCACAGTCAGAGGTTAGTGAGTTAAAACCAGAGAAACCAGGGAAACCACCTGCCCCCGAAAAAGAAAGTGTTCACACTCGTATTTATGAATACACACATTTGTTGTTTTCCCTTTATATTTGTCCAGCACTGCAAAGCTGATCGCACTCCCACCCATCTCAGCTGTGCTTTCTGGTTAGTGCGAATAAACGAATATTAACATGCTAACGCACTAAAGTTCTTTTTAATCTTAGTGGTCAGTACACACGACTCCAGCTTTGCAGGGCTGCTGACACTCCACACCCTTATCTGACCGAGGTGTGTGCTTGAGATGACCTCTCTCTATGATATCATAATGAGCCAATAATAGAAAAAGATGTCTGGAATTGTTTTTAGACCACTGTATATGTACATTGTACATGTGCAATAACTAACACTATTTATAACAATATTCTCAGACTCAAGTGGGCAATAAAAGCACTTTTTATCTGCATTTACATACTTCTGGGTCTCCCCCATCACTCCTACCTCCTCTCTCATGCCTGTTCTCAGCAGCATGTGAATACACTCCTGGAGCGGTGCAGCGATTTCTCTGTTGCTCTGAGACAGATGTGAGAGCAGAGGCTCCCCGTAGACCTTCTGGCTGGAGACGCTTAGTGATGGCTCTGCAAAGTACGCAGCGGGCATGAGAGCGCATATAGAAACATTTCATCAGTGCAGCAAATCAATGCACAGGCCAGAGCAAACTCCGGTCACCTTTCTGACTGTGATTCTCTTTGAGTTCGCTGATGGTTCTCTCCAGGAACTCATGAGAACTTTTGTGGTGCTCTGCTTGCAGCTCGAGAAGCTATTTTTGACCAAAAGAGAAGCAGAAGCAATGGATCTAAAAAGAAACGCTGTTTGCCTTTTCAGAATGGTCACATAATTAATGCATCTGTCACTCACACGAATGAAGTAATTTGCATAGTCGTCCTCCTTAGTTGCAAAGTGATACAGGTCTGCAGAGTACTGGTCCTGCAGGGACAAAAAAAAAAGAGATCAAGACTGCACCACTGATTCCACACATGTGGCACTAGACAATAAAACACTAGTACCTTGATGCTCTCCAACTTCCTCCAAGCTTCTTCCATTTCCTCCCTAAGCCCCTCCTGCTTTGCCTGGGGACCAGTGCTAGCCTGACTCCTGACCACACACACACACACACACACACATACAAAAATATGAAAAATGGTGGTGTTTGCTATCTGTGGTTAAACTGTAACACATGTAGCCCAGGCTGTGTAACTCACCTGATTCTTGCATTGTTCCAGTCCATTGTGAGCTTCGCAAACTGCTTTTTGTTCCTTAGGATTTCTGGTAAATCCTCCTACAAGGAAATATATTTAAAAAAGAAGCTTTGAGTGCTCATCAAGCTACAGCTTGTTGCGCATTGTGTAGTGTATACTTCTAAATGAGCACACAGAGTGGATGGGAAGAAAAAAGCAAAGTTCAACTGGGCACCAAAGCGCAACTAATTAAATTGCACTTTTAATCTAAATTATTTCAGAACATGTTCTTGGTTTTTGCCCATCACTAATCTTCTGTTTGATGCACTTTAAGCCATTTTTACCTCACTGAGTTTGTTTAGTGGCTCCAGGACCTCCTTTTCCATTTTTATCTCAAAGTCTGCCAACATTCTGGCCAGCATGTTCTCCATGAAACAGCACATCTCCAGCACCTTCCTGTCACACACACACACACACACACACACACACACACACACACACACACACACACACACACACACACACACAAGAC
>JAVDPK010002010.1:180735-205904 GCA_034780415.1 Cichlasoma orientale
CGGTTTTAAAGTCCTTACACTGGCTACCTGTAGCTCAGAGAATAGACTTTAAAATACTTCTATTAGTTTATAAATCGATGAACGGTTTAGCACCGCATGTATTAAAGATTTACTGTCATCGTATCAACCTTCCAGAACACTCAGGTCTTCTGGTTCCAGTCTACTCTGTATCCCCAGAACCAGAAGCAAACATGGAGAAGCAGCTTTCAGATTTATGCACCTTTAATCTGGAACAAACTCCCAGAAAACTGCTACTGCTACAGTTTGCTACTTTCTTTTTTTTTTTTTTTTTACATGACCTGGACACCTTGTGTTTTATCTTCCTGACCAATAGATAAATCTTGGCCAAAACTGGGTCATGCGGCAGGACAATGATCCCAAAAACAGCACAAAATCTACGACAGAATGGCCGAAAAAGGAAATGCTGTGGCACGACCTTCAGACCTGAAGAGAGCGAAGAGTGGGCTAAAATTCTTCCACCACGATGTGAGAGACTGATAAAGTCATAGAGAAAATGACTGTCAATTGCTGCTAAAAGTGGTTCTGCAAGCTGCTGAATCATGCGCTGTACTTAGTTGTTCGCAGTACTGCACTACACATAAAGTAGTCATTAGTGAGATGGGACACATGAAATATACATGCACCCTAATATAAATCTTAAAAATATACTAAATTTACTGTATTACGCTGTATTAAATAATTCATGAATCTACAAATTCAGACCATAATCAAAACTTACTGAAGTCATAAAAGAAGTGAGAGAAACAGAATTTCGCTCTGGGATGAATAAAGTATTCTGATTCTGATTTTTCTTTTATACTTCCATAAAATTAGAGTTGGACAATTTGCACTGCACCCTGGTGGCCATCGGAAAGAATGCAGGTTTACGGCACTGACTTCTCTGACGGCTGCATCAATATTTATAAGTAATAAGTCTATGCATTTAGCAGGTAGGTTACCATCCGTTTATTATCAGCTTAGTACGCTCCTGTGCTAAAATTTGGTAATTAGCCACAAACACAAACTACAGCTGAGGCTGATTGTGGTGACATGAGTTTTTCAGGTGTTTGGTCATTAATGAAAGTGACGAATCACATTTTGACCTGGTAACAGAGGACTATGGCTATCAAACATACGAGCTTTCACTAACAATCCGTCTAAGAGTCGTGACAAGGCTACTTCTGTACTGGGCCGCTTAAAACTGTTGAAAGTATGAACGTTTTTTTACATTTAAAACTACCGTGGTGTATTTTGTGCTGGTGGACCATTCTGAAAAGCAAAATTTTATAAATGAAAATGTATTTTTCTGTCCTGTTTGAAAAGCCAAACTTTACCAGCAGTTGTTGAATACAGACCAGTGCAGCGGAATTGCAGTTTGCACTTCTTCTGCTCAGGAACCTAAAAATATCTAAATGTGGGGGGTGGTAAAGAAAAGGGACATTTTAGGCCTGACTAATATGCGACACCAAGACAACAACCTAACCATGGGTGTGTAGGGTAATGTTGTGGTTCATTCAGCAACAGGTGGGGAGGAGCGCAGCGCCACAAGCTTCTCTGCTGTGACAAATGGAGGCAGGGGCTTCTACAGAGAGGGAATGAGAAAACTAACTGCAGTCTTCACACTCGTGTTACGCTGAAAGGAAACCGAGCCCAGTTCACAAAGAGTTCAGATATGCTTCAGTACCTCTAACGTTTAGTTTTATTTCCTCTAGTGAATCTGACACCTGACATTTCAAAACACAAAGAGATGAAATCGTCAATGATTCCACGTATCGGAGCATGTATGTTTTAGTAGGAAATGTATGTGAGCATGTGCAGACGCGTGTGTGTTTAGGCCAGTTTGGACTATATGCGTATTTATTACATCCAAACTCGGAGCTCCGGTGCAAATTGAGAAGTGCCGTTTGTGCCCTGCTGCAGATGCACGCTGCATAGGTTTATTATTAAACCAGAATGTGTCAAAGTTTAAGGGAGCACGGCCTGAAACCACACTCCTCCAGCCCCGCTGCATGCAAGTGCGTACCAAGAAAACCAAACAGCATGTAGGTGCACAAGTTAGTCGCCCACTTCTTTGCTAATGCCAATGACTCAGTGATAATCAACCACAGGAATTTCTAGCACAGTGCAAAACCTGCTTCTGAGCTCAGCACGGGCTGCATTTGCAGTGTTGTGCAAAAGTCTTGTGCCACAACACTTTTTATTTATTAATTTTTTTTTTTGCAAGGAAAAGGTGCAGCAATTTATTGAAACATGTGGAAACCTAAATGGACATAAAGTATGTTTGTACAGTTTTAATATCAGTATGTGCTGTGACATTTATTCTTCAACCCAGCCTGTATCTAATTTACACTGCAAGTGTTTCGGTTGCCGACCTAACACAGTGAAAGATATAATATTCTGGTAAACTGGGTAAGTTGGTTTTACCTGAACGTGAGCATCAGGCACAAGTGTGCTATATACAGTACTGTGCAAAAGTCCTGAGCCACCCAGCTGTGGACACTCACTGTTGTATGTCTCCTCTCCTGATCTCCTCCGTACACGCTGAGAATGATTTGAACCAAAATTTTCAAATTTGGGTTCATCACGCCGTCAGAACTGTTGCCAGCGATTCTCAGTCCAGTTGTTGTGTACTGTGGCATGCCGCAGCCTTTTCTCCCTGCTTCCTTTCCTTAACAATGGCTTCTTCACAGCCACCTTTCTACGGAGACATCTCTCAGGTCCTGTGTCGGGTCTTTGCTGGATTTTTTTCTATTTCTTAAAGACAGGATTTTCAGATACTGTTGATCTGCTGTAGATAGCTTTTTTTTTTTTTAGGCCAGCTACTTCTTTTCTCCTCCACCTTTCCAGTTCCCTCAAGTTTTTTTTAGAGACACCGTGCCGAGATTTGCCAAGTTTCAAATCAAACTTGCATGTTCTCATTGATTTAGTGCAGGGAGGGCCAAGCTTTCACTGGTGTGATGTCAACTTCTATATCCTGTCCACCCTGTTACCTGTGGGCTTTTATCAAAATTAACAAATTACAGTAAAATAATATTATACATGTCTCTGCGGTCAATTGAAGGGAGTATATTGACCAAATGGAATAATTAAAAAATTGGACCAAATTTCATTAAAATTCCTTTTTAATCTAAAAGACTTGAACTGAAATTACATGGTGCTTCAGAATACAGTAGATCATGACTTTCTTTGATAATCCTTATTAACAACCTTTTGCAGAGTAAAATCATGGACATTTTAGCTCTCGGAAATATGGAAGTGATAAGTGAACAGTAATAGAGATGATTGTCCTGTAACGGGGGGACATTTGGCACACGCCACCTGAGAATGTGGACAACATAATTTCCTTAGCTTGATCAGTACATTTTGAAATGATTTAATAAGCCCTCTTTCAGATGTGATGATGAAATCATGGAAATTTGACATTATTTTAGACGATGTCGCTACCAGTAAATGGCACCAAATAGTAAGAATAACCCAGGTGCCTTTTTATGATTGATTATGATTCATAGGTCAGCGTTAAGTGGCCTAACAAAAAAAAAAAAACATTTCTCTGAAAATGTTCAGGTACACTGGACTGAAAATGAGTGAAAAAGCAGCCAATGTCCAAAGAAAAACAAAGGCTTTTATTTTCCACATAAGTGTTGTAAAATCAGGCAACCTCCTGGTAAATAACCCGTGCCTTCCTAGTGTGCGTTTCTAACATTCACCACAACCTGGAGTTCTCCACTCAGAAGTGCTGAGCTGCTCTGAGACCAAGCTTTTCCTCAAAACCCAAACAGAATGAGTCACTTTCAAGAGGAACCAGCTATTTTGCATACTTCAACGAGAATGAAAGCGAGAACATAAAGCAAACAAATCAGAATATCAAACTAAAATTAAAATGTCTGCACTGTAGCCAGGTGAGGTTTTAGGAGAATCTCACCTCAGGTTTTGCTCCTAAAGCCCATTAAAATTCTTAGAGTTGAGGAAAGACTTTGAAGTCTCAAAGTAAAGCGATCCATCCTGTTATTAATGCAGCTTTGGATAACTTTGTGATGCAGATTCACAGCAGGAGCAGCATTAAGGTGACTAGTAGCGTGGGAAGAGAGGAAATGATAAAAACTAAGCAGAGAAGAGTCACAAAGTTACACAGTGCAATTCACCCACAATTAGCTGGATTTCTTTGTCTAATACGACCTTAAGTAACTCAAGAGACATCCGTCTTACACCACACAATGTCTGAGCTCACAGGAGACCCTGACCTTCCTGTAAAAATGAATGTAATGTTGTTTAAATGCAACACTCAGAACAAGAGCTCAGGCTTACCTTGTCCCAGAGCCGAGCTGCTTCAGGATGCTCAGAGACTGCCGGAGCATGCTGGCAGCAGAGTCCAACCAGCCTTTCTACCTTAACCTCCCACTTCTGTTCGACCCCACAATGTATCCTGTTTCTTTTAAAAAAAGAAAAGAAAGAAAAAACAACCAAAAAAGTCCACACAGGCTCCAGCTGTGTTACTGCATCAGGAAGAGAAGGCGCAGACCAGTCGCTCTGCCTCACTTTTGTCTGTTTTCGTGTTTGTGAGTGCGTGTTTTGGCCTTCAGTTTTCGTTCTCGTTTCAGGAGCGCGCTCTTGAGACACATCGAACACAAGTCAGCGAATGAGGAAGTTGCACAGATGATATGCAAGCTGTGAAAGGGAAGAGAGATTTTTTTTTTTAACTGTGACACTATGATTTGACAGCCTAAAATGATACTCCACATATGACACATATAATCACAGAGAAGAATGCGTGGGATCGCGCTGAGTGAGCGGGATCACACTGCGTAGGTATCACGGCATTTGACTTTTGTTTTCCTCTATTTGAAAAGGCACAGCCACCTTTGCAGCGCCGAGTTTGTAATGTGCTCGTTGCCTGCTTGTAATTAGAATGATGCTCAGCCACTTAAAATATCCTCCTGGCGGGCTGCGGTTAGTGTGCAGTTCTGTAAACTGCCTGTGCTGAAGACTTAAAAAGGATGTGAAATAGCCAAAAGAGGAAACTGGGCCACTGTTTGTAACATTTTTTCCTGTCAGCTTAAAAGTTATTCCCATATTACCGAGCCCATTCTCTGCCTCTTTAAATTTTTGTGCATTTTTATATATATATATATATATATTTTTTGCTTCACATATTCTGTTTGGATATTCAGCTTTTCGTTTACCTAAACCCAACACACAACACCGACTGTCTACAATCTCTTTGTGCTTCGATTATCAGTTAAAACTGTGCTCATTTACACAGAGGAACTCACCTTTAATCACTGCTAAAGTTACATTTCTTCTGAGTGTCTCCTTTTAGCGCTGCTTCTGGTCTCCACCACCATCCTATGATTTGGGGGGTTTATTTATTTACCTATGGTCACTGCAAATGATGCCTATTTTCATGACAAACAGATATTTTTATTTCACTTTGTCTTTACATTTAGGCATGCAGTGTGAAGTTTCTTTCTACACTCACAAATGGCTCTGCCTTCCCAGTTTTGGCTCGGACACGAAGCTCTGATTAAGCTTCAGTATTTAATCTATTATTAGAGAAAAATTGAGAAAGGACACTTTCCAGGGGTGCTTTTTAAAGCCTGCCACTGTCTGCAGGTTGCAGAATTCTGGTGAAATGGAACCTAACCTTTGTTTCACTGCACGGCAGATTTTCCCTTTCAGGTCGGACCAGCTCTCATCTGCCACATGCTACAGCCTAGTGGCAGCATTAACAAAATACACATAACATACAAGAACTGGCACCTTAATTTTAGCAGTGCGGCATCTCTCTTGACCATTTGTTGAGTCACATTACATTTGTGCAACACTGTTTTGAGCAATAGTTCACCAGGCTTTTCAGAGGAATGCTTTTTGTTTGCTAAACCACTTAATGACCTATGAATCACTCAAACATAAAAAAAAAAAAGGGCACCTAACTCAAGGGTTAAACTGGTGTGTTTACACATAACAAAGACTGAAAATTAAATTGTATCTTTAGGTAGTTTGTTACTAGTGGTCATGAAAAAAAAAAAAAGGTCAGAATGTTCCCATTTCTTCAGTTGAATCCATAAAAAAATGCTGAAGACAACACAGTTTGACAGAGGATAGAGGTTAATGTATAAAAGGTACAACAGTGAGCGTCTACAGCCAAAACACAGCGGAGGCGCTGTCGTGGTTTGGGGCTGCATTTCAGCCAGTGGTGTCAGGATCTTGCCAAAACTGATAATTAATGCATTAAAGTACCATCAGATTTTGATCCAGCATGGAACACCATCCGGCTTTGTCAGCATGACAATGATCCCAAACACTCTACCAAAGCAGTGAAAGCATACCTGGATCGAAAAAAAGGGCAGCCAACAACCAAAAGAAGAGCTTTGAATGTTCTTCAAGAAGCCTGGAGAACTTTTCATGAAGGCTACATAAAGAATGACAAGAAAGCCGCCTCAGGGAGTTCAGGCTGTGCTGAAGAACAAAGGCGATGATGCCAAAATCAATCACATTAGAATTCTACAAACTCAGTTTTTGCCTCATACTCCATGAATGTTTGCACATCTCAGCTGATTACGGCACCAAGCAAAATATATTTTTAAATGAGGGGCAGCTCATGACTTTTGAACAATACTGTCTATAGCACACTTGTGCCTGCTGCCAAATTATCACTTCCAGGTAAAACCAACTTGCCCAGTTTACCAGAATACACGTTTCACTGTGCTGGGTGAGAAACTGAAAGAGACCAACACTTGCTGTGTAAATTAGATACAGCAACACGGCTGCTCATTTTATTATTTAAAATGATTTCAAATACACTTTATGCTTTCCACATTACAGCAAACTCCCTATTCCTGTTCAAGGAAATTTCCAATGCACCATATACTGAGTTACCAGTTTATTATGTATACCAGTTAAATCTAAACACCACAGTTGCCCTGCAGGAAATCCTCTCTTTGTGAAGTTAATAGCATTCTGTGATTGTTTGCACTGTCAGAGGAGCTGAGTCATCATTTGGAAGCTGTTATTAGCGGTGCTTACGTATACAAGTGCATTACTGCTGACTGTAAATAAACCTAAGAAAGTATGTGTATGTTCTTTGTAGCACTTTACTTACAGAAGACAGTAAGCTGGTCTTATGTAAACTTTAACAATGCGACAAAAGACACTCTCCTAGCAAACTACATAAGATCACACTGGAAAGAGCGCAAGGACAGAAATACTGAGGCTGTTTAAAACTAAACTTTAGAGCACTAATATGCCCCCCCCAAAAAAGTGTGTGGTTTTTTTTTTTGTTTTTTTGTTTTTTTAAAGAAACGTCATGGGCTGTTCCCGGTGGTCCTGAACCAAGAAACATCAACCGTAAGTTGACTAAAGGGAGAAAAGAGTTTAAAAATAATAATAATCCTGGGAAATACGTAGTGGTGGGGAGGACAGCCAATTCTAGCTGTAAATTACCAATTAAAATTTAATTCTCATATCAATGCCAGACCTAAAATGGAACAATAGAATTTCTGGAGAATTCTATTTTACTCTAATGGTGTGAGGAGGAAAGGGGGGGGGGGGAGCAACATATCAAGTGAACTGATGGCTGATAATTGTGGTGCAGCATGCCATTTTAAACCCAGAAGAAAGTATTAAACTCCAGAGTATATTTCCTGTCTGCAAATGTATACTTGATGTTCTTCTCTCCATCTGTCAGCGGTTTATCTTTTTACAAGTAAAGCACCAAAGAAATCCTCATGCGTACTCAATGTATTACATGACCAGTAACTTCTATTAGGCAACCTTGTAAAAAAAATAAAATAAAAATGCATAAATCAAAGGGAATGCAAATAACTTCAGCAGCTTTAAAATTAAAAACCTGGTAAGTGGGGAACAGTGAAGAGGCTGTGAAGCACTTGGAACACCTGCGATTGTCTCCTCTGGAACCTTCAAGGAATTTTAAAGAAAACTAGAGGCATTCCAAATGTTGCATTACTCTTCATCTTGTTTCAGCTCCACCCGTTTTCTCTGTTGTGGAAGCCCCACGAGCTTGATTTAAAATGAGGTACAGGAGTTTACGAGCAGCCCTGATCTGACATTATCCATAATGGTCCCCTCCCCGTTCTCCTCTACATCTCCTTCTCCCTCCATCCCTCCGAGAGTGAAGCACATGCCGACGCTTTCAGGGGGAAGGACTAGCGCTTTGCTTTGGCCTCTTCAGCTTCTTTTTCTGATGAAAACAAATGACAAACAGAAAACAGCGCAAAACTTTGAGCTTCAAAAGGGTAAACGTTTCCATAAAATTCATCCAAACACTTTGAGTCATAAAGTCTGCTCCTGATTATTGTAATTATGAGAACAGCACGCTCATGTAGCACACGCTAAATCAGCAAGTCTTGCAAGCATCTGAACTTTCTTAGAAGTTCCTGCCTGCTTCCCTTCACAAAAACACATTTGTATTATCTAGCAGTACATGTCAGGACACTTTGTGTACACAGTAAGTTCCCCCCCCCCCCCCCCGTACAAACAAATCTCAAATCCTCTTAAATGCCCAAGCTAGAGAGGGTATGCTGGATCACATTCTGTAGCTTTTGTGTTGGAGCTCCACTCACTGAGGATGCAAAGGGCTACATTATTTGCACCATGAAAGCCACAGAAACAGACATGATGCAATAACCAACAAAACTAAAAAGGTCTAGTTCTGAATTAAAAACAGTCAGATGGAGTCACATGTGACTCCTGTGGTTGTGTGTACCAACGCACAATCTTCTCACCTTTCCTGAGTTCGTCTCTCTTCTTGGCAGCCTCCTCCCTCTGTTTCTTGATGATGGCCAGTCTGGCCAGGTCAGCCCTGGCCTGCTCAGTCTTACCCTCAAGATGAAGTTTCATGTAGCGCTCTTTTGATTTCTGCTTTTCTATCTCTTCCCTGTATTAAAAGGTACAGTAATATTTAGACCCCTTGAAAAAGTCTGAAGGACAAACAAAATCAAAACATTTGTTTGACACTCACCTCTCCCTGCGAGAAAGCTCTCTGGGAGCGCTGACGTCTACTTCGGCTACCTTTTTGCTCTTCTGAGACACACGATTGGGATTCTCAATCTCAATCAGCCCCTCCACTCCACTCCTCTTTCTAACCTACATAAAAAGAAAGAAAGAAAAACTTATACCATTCACTACCACAGGGCTCGCATCAAAATCTGTACACAAACTGTCTATTGTTGTAATTGTAATGAACTGTTATTGGGGTGTAGGTGGTCCTCCACAAACACAATTCAGATTTGTGCGCTGCTGAAACGCGCTCAGATTAACGAAGAGGAGTGAGTGTTTAAATTGTGCTTCACCTCAGACTCGTCGTCGCTGCTGCTCTCCTCCTCAGACTCTGAAGCGCTCCCTTTCTCTGCACCACCATTTTCTTCCTGTTAAAATACAAACAATCACACTTGACCTCTTTTAAGGTGATCCCACATTGGGTGCAAAAAAATAAAAATAAAAATCTTTCACTCACCAGCTCTTTCTGGGCTCTCATCTGCCGATCGATCTCCTCGGGGTTGCTGAACTGCTTCCCTCGGCCCTTGTGGCCTTTTTTCCCTGCAAGACAATTGTCCGAAGTGTCACCTGTCAAATAGACTACGTCTAGCTATTTTGGGGTTGGCTGATAGACACCTTATAAGCAACCTGTGACCACAGGATAGAAAACAACTATAACAACATAAAGTGACAGCTAATGGTCACTTCTCAGATCTCTCAGTCCCTATGCACCCCTTTATTTGAGAACAAATGCCCCCGGCCGTCTCTGGATGATGATACAGTTCACATCGGGCTCGGCCTGACTTTATGAATCCACAGTATGTGCTGTGTGAACAGGAGAAGATACTCTGTGTGTCGAAGAGCCACACTGACGTTAGTGGAGGGCCAGCTCCCTTCACCGGCAAATCTCACGGCTGGTGAGTGTTAGAAGGAAATACAGACAAAAAAAACAACACTCAATACTTTGAAGATATATGTGTAAGGGTAGGCTGGAATGAAAACCTCGAAATTTTTATAACTGATTGCGTAAACGTGATCCGGACGCGGTCTTCTGTGCGCATGCCGGTACTAGCGACTGAAAGCAAAACAACCAAAAAAATGTGACTATTCAGGTTTAAGTCACCACCAAGCTGGCAGCTGTGCTCACGTGAGAAAAAAATGAACGAATTATTAGTCAGAGTACGTCTCCGGTGCCTCTACTAAACCGCTCTTACCGGCAAATTACATAATGCTAACTATGTAGCATGCTAAACATGCTAAGCATGTGTGATTTCAAAGGGCTAACAATCTGCTAGCTAGACTGTGCTGGCAAAATGGATACATTACGTAAATTTTCGTTTTAATACTTACCACCACGAGGCATTATTAAAAGTGAAGCCAATAAAAAGTCCAAGGAATAATACAGCAGCTCACTAGTAAAGCCGGTATTTAAAGTGCTGGATAAAAAAGATAGAAAGTACTTCGTCTCTCCCGCTATTGGAAGACGCCTGCTTTCGCTTACAGCGACGTACGCATGCGCAGTTAGGAGTATAAGTGGCACTGCGCATTTGAGTGAAGTGTGCATCGACCAATTGGATCGAGAGACTGAAATCATTCATAAAAGGTGCAGGTAACGCTCATCGGTTCAGTTCAATCGGTTATCGGTTCGCCAGTTAGCCCGTGATAATGAATCAAAATGAATAAAGTCACCATCACTCCAGTGTTCACAATCACACTGTCCCATCTTTTGATAACACCTGTTGCAGCCATCACACTGGCAAGTTGTTTGACATTGCTAGAACTCTATTACCATTACCCACACATTAATTAAAAACAGATTAAATGAATGAGTGAATGAACTACATAAAATCTAATTAGGGTGTTTTTATTTCTATTCTTGCCAGTGATTATTCCCATGCTGACACTGTTGCAAACCAGCCAACAGGCCATCACAAATAAACTTAGAACAAAAAGTAAAGAAATTTGTGTTTGGTGGATTGAGGTCAGGACTGCAGGCAGGCCACTCCATCTTCTCCACTCCCAAATTATAGAGGTAGTCTCTGATAAATCCCACTCTGAAGGGGTGAGCATTTTCATCTTGGAGGATAGAGTTCAGTCCCAGACTGCGGAGGTATGGGATTGTCAATGGTTGAGAATCTCATCTTTTTTCCCAACATTATATTTATTGGGTTTTCAAAAATGCTTCCAATAATGTACAGAAATAGGCATGCTCTCACATCAAAAGAAACATCAAGGGCAACTAAATTATTGTCCAGTATTTAACTTGTCTTTCCTTGTAAGTCAGGTATTTATGAGATAACTTAGAGCAGCCTTTAATTGAAATTACAATATATGAAAAAAAAAGAAAGAGAAAAAAAAAGAAAAAGAAACAAGGGGAAAAACCCAAAACGAGACAAAACTAATAACAAAACAAAATCAAAACAACACAATCCCAACCCAAGAACAACAAAGGTTTCTCTATTTTTTCAAGGTTAGCCCAAATTATTTCACTATTGTGTATGATTCAAAAAATACAAACTCTAATATCTAATTCACACAGAATAAGGAAGTCCAGTTTCCAAAGAAAACAGATTATTTTAGGATAGGATACTGCAGATGATCACTAGTAACTATGCCTCATTCACCCCACTCCCCCCACCCCTCAGATCCACACTCTCTAAATATTCCACAAAAGGACCCCAAATATTTTGGAATAGTGATAGTTTCCCTTTTATAATGTAAGTAATTTTTTCCATAGGTAAAGTTGTGGAGATTTCATTAATCCAGTTAATGAATTTTGGTTTGCTGGTGCTTTTCCATGAGAGTGCTATGACTCTTTTTGCAAGGAGTAAACATAAATCTATAGCAGTAATTATTTTTCTGGGCATATGATGACCATCAGGATATAGACCTAGAATGAACAGTTTAGGATCAAGAGCTAATTTTATACCTAGTATAGTCTCTAAAGCTTGTTTAATCTCGCTCCAGAATTGTTGAATTTTATTGCATTTCCAGACACAGTGGAAGAAAGTCCCTTTCTCCTCTCCACACCTGATACACCAGTCTGTGATTTACTTATTAAGTTTTTCTGGTGTCACATATGTCCTCATTAGCCAGTTATATTGCAGTACTTTGAGGCGTGTATTGGTAGTTTGTGTTTGTGCTTCAGCACATGCCTCTTCCCAGTCCTCAGAGGACAAGTTCTCCTGTAAATCTTCCCTCCAGGCTTTAAGTTTCCGTAAAGAAGACTCGGAGGATCCCTCTGCTAGCATGTTGTATAATTTGGAGATAATTCCTTTTCCAAGGCAGTCTTTCTCCATTGCCATTTCCAAAGTGGACAGCGGGGGAATTGACACACACTGATTTTGAGATGACCTGATAAAGTTTCTCACCTGTAGATAGAGAATCTCATCTTAATATCTTCCTGCATTGATACTGCCTCCAATGCCGACAAGCCTGATTGTGAGTACCTGGGTTACCAGAAGCTCAAAATAAGAGTCAATAGCAGAATAAGCTGCATTGGCACTGACAGAGAAATGAAATAATTTGAAATTAAATGAACCCTTTTTTGAACCAACTGGATGGAAAGCTTCAAGGCTTCAAGGCTTCATCTATCCATCACTAGTGTTTCCACAAATATGCAACATATAATCAGAGAATCATGTAGTGAATTTCCTGTATATGACAAAGGCTAAAATTTTGGTATATTTTTTTAATTTTGTAAGGCCACATCTAGTTTTACCCAACTATAATGAACTTGAGTGTCACACTCAAGGGCCTCTGAATTTGTGCAGGTCTACGCACAGTTAAGATAAATAAAAGAATGACATGTTATAATGCCTCCAGTTTGTCTTTTCCTTTCACGCTGTTCTGAGCCTAGTTCAAAAGCAAGTTTTTTTTTTAATCTGTTTATGAGTTAAATTAGAAATACTTGATTGCATTTATTGCACACCAAGTGAAGCCATATATGGTAGGTTTTAAAGCTGTAAATAATTCTGTTCCACACAAAGATTAGAGACATGCACTCAGTATGTATATATTTTTTTTCTTCCTGTGTTACAGTATAAAAAGTATAAATCCAGTAGCTAATAAAATTGTTTTCTGAAAACTGAATGACAAAACAAGAATAAATGCTTTTCAGTTACTTTTAATCTAATACAAAATATAAAAATAATAATTAACCATCAGGTTTTATGTGTCACACAGATGTACAACGTATAGAAAACAGGCTGTGTGTTGAACAAAGTTCACAGATGATTCAGATTTATGGTGACATAATTCAACAAATGCAAACCGGAACACATACAGTAAGTGCTATTTAAGGAGTGCAACGTAAGACACAGGAGTCCTCATTGTGAGGAAAATGTATGACATCTTCATTTTTATCCTGTTATCTTTTTACATCATCCTACAACTATCTGTGAGTACAAAAAATATTTAATAGAAAAAAAAACACAATACAATGGAAGCACTAGATTAGATTTGTCATTTTTTCCTTCGGTGTTGAGTCTTTCTTTCTTCCACTTCTTTCTCCATCATGTGATACTCTACGGTAGTCTCTGTCAGCTTAAAGAAAGAGATTAAAGATTGTTATATTTACCTTTTTGCAAGAAACCTGATTATATAACCAAATAACCTGGAATAAATAATATGCAGAGATGGTTATACTGCCTTATTGTGATTGAACACAAGTTTATCCAGAGTCAATGCATCAGTCTGAAATGGCTTTCCTCATATTGCATCCTTAATATTACTGGTAATGTAAGTACATAATGGCATTTGCTCAGGTCTCACCATATCCAGGAGAAGTTCAATCTTTAGTTTTAGTAGGTTATTCTCCTCCTCCAGCTGGACATTTTTTTTCTTAAGCCGCTGCACTTCTCTACTAGATGTATTTCCACCAGATTCTGGTTTCACAAAGGAGAAAAACAAAACAGAATCTGTGAAGTGTTGGACACACAGAGACAGTCAATGAAGACAACACACACACACACACACACACACACACACACACACACAAAAGTATTTACTCATAAAGGCCATCACCTGTGATCCACTGTCCCTCTTCAAATTTCAAGACCTGACCTCCAATGTTCATCACAGGCGGTCCATACTCAAGGCCCAACTCTATTTCTCTGGTTGAACGATCCAACTGAAAGAAATGCGAAGGTATAACTAACAGAGTGAATACTATCTCACAGGATGTTGTGCTGAATAAACACCTTAAAACGTGTTCTTCAACTAATAAATCCTGTCTGATGTTTCCACTGTGTTGCTGCTGCTGAGGTTCACTCACCGTGTGAAGGCTGGACAAAGAGGCGGATTTGCGTGGAGGAATCTTTTTCGGACTGAACGTGTTTCCAAACAGAGGCATCCTCAGTGATCTTTTAAGGTCCTGTATTAGAGATGGCACACGAAGTGGTAATTTCTATTACTCTATAACGCTAGCTATCACTTAGCTTCTGCCTCTGTTTACCGTTGCTAATGGTGTACGACCACACTGCTGCTAAGTGGTGGCTAGTAGCATGAATTACTTATATTTAATATGGAATGGACCAGTTCTTATATATATAAATGAAATTATCGTCTGCCTCTCAGATTAATTTGCATCAATATAAACATATAGCTAATATATTTACCTCCATACAGACTTTTTGTTTAACTACTTAAGGCGGTGGTGCGAATCCTTTTCTTGCTAAACATGTTTGCCAGCCACTGCGCAAGTGCGAACTTGCCATTGGTCCAAAGTAGACAAGTCCTGTTATATTGCACGACTTCGGTGCAAGCTAGTTGAGAAAAAAAATATCCATTGTACTACCGTTAAAGAAATTAAAATTGTAGCCCAGCGTTTGACAGCCCAATGCGGTGTACAGTTCTCACAGTTTAATACTGACTCACTTTAGAAGTTCATAAAATCCCCCTATTTCTGAATGATAATGGAACCACCCACGCAGCATAAAGGCATCACCATGGTTATCTTTCCCCGTCTTTACGGTACAGCGCTTTCACGTTTTATTTGGATGACCTCATGATTCAAATTTACTATCATACGCAGCACAATGCAAAACACAAAAATAGAACACACTATTGTCGTAGCTGGATTTGAAATATGAGGACCCCGCCCTTTTACATGCGAAGCCCCAGTGGCCTAATGGATAAGGCACTGGCCTCCTAAGCCAGGGATTGTGGGTTCGAGTCCCATCTGGGGTGATTCATGTTTTTGTTGTCGAAAAACCACAAGAAAGTAAAATTGAATAGTTGTTCGTCGGCACGAGAACTCTCTTTACATTTTTGGAAAATCTGTGTTTAACTAGGTGAGAGGCGGACAGAGCGCAGGATACTATCCGCTGACATGGACAAGCGGAGAATGGCACTATGCGTACTGCTGTGCACTTTAGCTGTATCAGTGAAATCCACGACAGCTAAGGTTCAAACTTACCGTGAGTAACGATGCTGTGGTGTTTCTGTACACGGCGGAAATTTTTCTGTCCATCCAATATCACTCCGTTGAACATGACTAGAAAGTAAATATGTACCTTTGGCGCTATAAAATAGCGTATGGTCATGTGTGACATACCCTTTTAGTCTAGTGCTGTGTTATATCTTATATAAAGTTTACTGATTAAAATATATAACTCGAAATACAGCGATTTTAAATACATTTTAATGTTTTTGTAACATTTATGTCAACTAATATTAAGTTTAAAAATGTTTCCCTGTATACTCAAGCGAGGACGTCATCGTGCTGGTCCATAAAATTAACATTAATTTGACAGATAATAAGAACACGTAAGAAAATGTTTTTTTAAAATGCAGTCTTGTAATTATTCTGTCAGCATGACATTATCTTACATAATGTGTGTTATCTAACCTCAAGCATGTAACCCATCCTCCTACAATGGTAGATCTCCAAGAGGCCACCGTGCACTGGGATGCTGCCCAGAAAACTGTGATCCTGAAGGAGGGGTTGATGGAGACAGAGGGGGGAGCCTACGGGTACTTCAATGACACTCTGCTCCTCTCAGGATGGGGCATCCTGGAGATCAGTGCTGGACATGGAGCAATCTCTCAGGAAGATGAGACCACCTTCTTCCTGGCTGGCTACCTGGAAGGTTACCTCACTGCTGGGTGAGCGGTAACAGGCAAAAAGCAAACAAAAAATACACTCACTTTTTTAAACTCAGCATTTTTCATTTTCATGTAATCTTCCAGTGAGCCAATCACGTGGCAGCAATGCAGTGCAACATATCACTTAATTTTTGCCTCAGACATGTGAATACTAACCAAAAAAAATGGTACAGCTGATGAACTGCGCTGGAGCGTTTCTGCTGAGACCCACAGATAGCAATAATAATACACTGACACGCCTTGTGTCAACAGTCCAGGGCTGGTTGTGCTGTTACAGTGTGAGTAATGTTTTCTTGGTATATCTTAGCCCCTATAATATAGTCAGTCATGCTTTGAGTACAACAGCCTATCTGATTATTGCTGGTGACTGTGCATGTTGCTTTATGGCTACCTGCAGCATGACAGGGCACCTTGTTGTCTTAAATGGATTTTATTAATATTCTAGCTCACATATATTTCCTTGGTTTGGCTTAATTAAATGGACTATTACGTTTGATTGCATTTCTCATTAAGCTTGACAGTGTAGCTGCTTGCTCTAGCTGCAACATGTAGGCTAATCCCTCACTGCTTATTCTCCCCCATTGCAGACAGATGTTCAGTCATTACTCCAACATGTACCCTCAGCTGATCAAGGATGAAAAGGTTCTGAATCCCTTGAAAAACTTTTTGAGGTACAGTTTTAAACTATATAAATATATTTAATATAGACTTTGTAGGGGTCTATGGGAATATGACCTTAATGCTCACTTGATCTGTGACCCCAGAAGCACTAAGTTTAAGGGCTCAAGCACTAGTTTCAAGTCTTACTGGATAAACTGTGTTTCAAATAGCTGATAAAGTAGAGTATGCTACGTTCTCTTTCACAACTGGCTACATTTTTAGCATGCTGTGTTACATTCACTCCTTACACATCACACCTGGGTTAAAAACAGTAAGATGTTTTTAGTGCAAAGGCTTTACAGCCAAAACCTAATTTAATCAGTGTGTGACATCACGATGCCCACAGCCATTTTTTTATATAGAGCTTATGATTGTGTCTCGTAAATGTCAAACAGCAGTCTATACTAAATGCATGCATTGAGTGTTAGATGCACAGCAGTGTCAAACAGCACCATCAAGAGGCAAACTTTGATTCCAAAATTGTAAATGGTCCCCAGCAAACAAGACCAGTGGGCCAGAGAGCAGGTGAAGCTTAGGAGAAACAGCGAGCCCTTGTGGAAGCATCTGGGACTGATCCTGGCTCAGCTGGATGGACTCCACGCAGGAGCCGCGCAGTGGGCCAAAAGCAAACACAGAGAGGTGTGTATGTGCGTGTTTGTGGTTGTGAGAGAGTTGTCACAGTCATTTCATGGCTCTCTTGCCACTTGCTCTTTCCCTCCTGCCCAGCCTCTATCAGCGTTCACGGTCCAGTTTCTAAATGGTGTTGGTGACCTCTTGGATCTTGTCCCAGCTCTGACACCTCGCTCCAACTCCTCCGCGGGGTCCGGCGCTTTCAGGATGCCTGGGATGGGCCACTGCACAGCTCTCATAAAGGTTAGGCCAAGCTCATTTGGCTCAAGCTGTGAGGGAGCACTTGGGAAACCTCAGCACAGGCTTTATTGGCCTCTGTGAGGGGGGGTTTTCTTCTTTTAAATGCGAGTAAAAGGCCATTGCAAGGGGCTTATGTCCTTTTCCACCTACACCTATCCAGGGAAGAAAGACAAAGTTCACATAGAAGTGTGTTATTAAGTTTTTATTACCACACTTAACCTGTCTTAATAAAGTTGCTTCCAGTTTACAATTCGGTAGGGATATCATGTTTAAGAACCATAGATGTCACAACCCTCTCTCTCTCTTCTCTGTGTCTCAGGTTCTGCCGGGCTTTGAGAACCTGCTAGTTGGCCACTCTAGCTGGTATACTTATGCAGCCACCATGCGTATCTATAAACACTGGGACTTCAAGGTGTCCGACACACGTGTCGCCACTGGAAGGATGTCGTTCAGCAGCTACCCCGGTACACACGCTTCCACTATATCACATACAGTATATTCTTAGATACATACATACTCAGATAACTAATGTGTCTCAAGGAAAGTTGGAAAATGAGGGATTTACAGATGGAGATTGGTTTTCACAGAACGAGCTTCTTTCTTCTTCACCTCTTTCTTGTAAAATCCACGAGCTGAGGTGAACTGCTTCTCCTAAATCCGCACGCGTTCATTTATGAACGCTGACATCCAGGACTTAACCCAAATCCTCAACGAACATTTCCTACTCAACATGATTCCCCTGCTAAGCACACAGCTTAGGCATAGGAAAACAATGAACCTGGCGTGCGCACGCTGGAGCCACAAAGACGTGTGTTCCCTCACTGTCAAATTAGATGAGACTGAGAAATTTTGTGGCTAAAGATTTTTCAAGTGGACCAGGCCATAAAAAAAATCCTCTTATGGGCTCCACTGCTATCAGAGCACAAGTGGTTTTAAAGCACTATATTTAGAGAGCAGCAGGCCAAGGATATCACCTCACTATATTGAAACAAAGAGATGAAATACACTGGGGTCAGCAGAGGTGACGTGCTCCCCCCTGCGGCCTTCCTAAGCGGCTTCCTCTCTGACAATGCTGAGCATTTATCGTGCTCTGCAGGTCAGACCAGCAGAACGAGAAGAGGTGGTAGGTGGTATTAGTGGTAGAAATATTCTGTTATGTCTGGATTTTATTGGCAATAGCAGCACCAGCAGAATTAGCAGTAGAGGCAGTAGTACTTCTAACGCAGTAGTTGGAGGTGCTTTAAAAGAAGATTATAATTTTTCCTTTTCACATATGGTAATAGTAATTCCAGCTGGCTTTCTAATAAAAGTAATATGACAAGTTGAAACTAGAAATGCCAACAATAAAACGCACAGTCTGAAGAGGAATGCCAGTAACACTTCTAATGCTTGCTGGTCAAACATAAGATAAGATAAGATAAAACTTTAATGATCCCACGGCGGGGAAATTTGCGTAATACAGCAGCTGAAGTACAGAGAAGAAGGATAAAATGAAATAAAGTGTCCAAGTGACTCATGACATCATGACGCGTCATACAGTCTAACTGCTGTTGGGATGAATGGCCAGCGAAAGCGCTCCTCCCTGCAGCGAGGATGTTTCAGTCTCTGACTGAAGGAGCTGCTCAGCGCACCCACGGTCTCATGCAGTGGGTGATGGGGGTTGTCGGTGATGGATATCAGCTTTGCTAACATCCTCCCCTCACCCACCACCACCACTGGCTCTGTTGTGGGTGAGGGTGAAGAGAGCGCAGGTACCGATAGCACTGCAGCAGGAGAGAAAGGGGACAGTATATGCGGAGGGGGGTAGATGGGAGCTGAGGGACGGGGGAGGTGGTCAACGGCCCAGAGTCAAATCTATTGAAAAACAGATTCAGGTCGTTAGCCCACCCACGGTCAGCAGACACTGTGGCTCCTCCATTGTCTTCAAAGTGGCCAGAGGTTTTATTCATGTTTCTCCAGACTTCTGTGACTTTGTTTTGTTGGAGCTGTTCCTCCAGCTTCTTCCTGAAGCTTTCTTTGCCTCTCCGGATCTTGTATTTAAGATCCTATTGCACTCTTCTCAGTTCCTCTTTGGATCCAGAACTGAAGGCCCTCTTCTTCTCGTTCAGCAGGGCCTTCAGCTCTGGGGTCACCCACGGTTTATTGTTGGAGAAGCACCGTACCTTCTTGGTTGGCACAGTGTTCTCCCCACAGAAGTTCATGTAATCTGTGATGCAGTGGGTGAGGGCGTCAATGTCCTCGCCGTGAGGCCTGCAGAGTTCCTGCCAGTCTGTACATTCAAAACAGTCTCTGCAGTCCCCAGACCACAGCCTTATTACCTTCTTGGTGGGGGGTTTTCTCCTCACCATGGGGGTGTAGGTGGGGTGGAGAATGACCAGGTGGCCAAGCGGGGGGAGGTGTGATGAGCTCTAAGCCTCCTTTGTGTTGGCAAACAGCAGGTCTAGAGTTTTATTGTCCCTTGTGTGGCACACAAGTAGAGAGAGTGGAAGAAGGTGAGGCATGTTTGAAATCCCCAGAGATAATCAGGGACTTCAGATGTGCCGTCTGTAACTGAGAGACGGTGGTGTGAAAACACGGCAGTGATATTAATATTATTTTCTAACTTTTATCAGCAAAAGCTAATAAGTCATAAAGCTAACATCTGCCCACTCTTCTTTACGATGTTCGTCAGTTCATTGAGGTTTGTGGGTATTTATTTTTGCACAGCTCTCTTAAGGGCCCACCACAGGATTGCAGCACCTTGATTCTTTTCTCTTTTTTTTTTTACCCATTCCTGTTGTAGATTTGCTGCTGTGTTTGGGATCCTGTTGCATGACCCAATTTCAGCCGAGCTTTAGCTGTCAAACAGAAAGCCTCTCACTGGACTCCAAAACACTTCGGTATACAGAGGAGTTCATGGTTGACTCAGTGACTGCAAGGTGCCCAGGTCCTGTGGCCCAAGTCATCAGCCCTGCACTACCGTGCTTGACAGTTGGCATGAGGTGTTTGTGCTGATAGGCTGTGTTTGGTTTCCAGCAAACATGATGCTGCACATTATGATCAGATAGCTCTACTTTGGTCTTTCCTTTTCAAAGGACATTGTTCCAGAAGTGTTGTGGGGTTTTTTTTTTTTTTTTTTTAGATGCAACTTTGCAAACCTGAGCTCTGCTACGCGTTCTTTTTAGAGTGAAGAGGCTTTGATCTTGAAATCCTTCCACAAACTGCATCATCAATAAACAGCAGAAACTCGAAATGGGCACACTTAAATAAATGCAGACCTAAGAATAAATCAACAGATAGATAATTGAAAAAGAAATGGAGTTACATCAAAACCTCTCTACTTATCTGTCTGCCCTGCATGAGCTGTTCATTTATCGGCGTAACCGGCAGAGCGACAAATTAATATTTATAGTGGTTATGCTTCCCCAACAGGGCCCTGTACCTCCTTCCAGAGTTCATTAGCGCATACTTTGTTCCCTTTTTATTTACAGTATAAAAGAGTAACTGAAAAAAATGACTTATAAAGTACTTACCATAAAAAGCAGGAGTGTTTTTTTTACACATTTTAATAATGGATTAATATTACTGTAATTATACATTTATATGTAAAATTATAATAATGAAAGACCAAATTTTAACTACGCAGTGATGCTTTTGTAAGTTAGCTCTATAAATTTGAGTTGAGGAGGAAAGCTCTGTACAGTAATCTGTACCTTTAACAAAATAAAAGAGTAAAAGTTTAAACTAATATAATAAAGAAATACCTGAATAAAATCTACTAGAAATCAGTGTTTGTTTTAGAGATCCTTAACACATTTGCTATATACGAGTTAAGCAGGTTGTGCGTTGCACATGATCTCATCACAGCATTGTTTGCTTGCCCCGCCTTCATCAAACGACCCCCAGCCCTTTACTATTTGTCAAAAAGAAACCTGCTGCTTGTTCTCCTCCCCCAGGCTTCCTGATGTCTCTGGATGACTTCTACCTACTTGGGAGCGGCCTGGTGATGACTCAGACCTCCATCGGTGTCTTCAACACCTCTCTGTTCTCTCAGCTCAGCCCTCACAGCCTGCTGGCCTGGCAGAGGGTCCGACTGGCTAACAGTCTGGCACACACCGGCGAGGAGTGGGCGCAGGTTTTCTCCAAATTCAACTCAGGTTAGATCCCAGTGATGTAAATTAAGGCAGGGGGTGGTTGAGAGGAAGGTTTGAGGTTTTAATCGAAACCAAAATAAGCACAAACAAGAAAAAACGGCAACAATTTCAAATAACAAAATTAGGAATGATAATAATAATACATGTCTCATTGCCCTGCATTGTGGGTTTGAGAACTAAAGCTGGCAATGCAAAAATTCACAGGACAAATTTCCATAGAGATTTAGCAGACTCTCAAACAGACTGTCCTTCTCATTACACAGTGCTCGTGTGTGTTAATTGGGAAGCTGCTTTGATCTTTCACGTCTCGTTGCTATGGAGGGCAGAGGAGAGAACAGGACAGGGTGTTCTTGAGACAGAATTCACCATCCTGCCAAGCTATTGCAGTGTCCCGTAGCCTGTGTCGTCATTTCATTTAGATATGGTTGTTAGGTTTTTATTGCGTGTGCAAATATGTATCTCATAAGCCAAAAGTTTCTGTTTCTTTCTCTAGATCCAGATCCCTCAGGTGCATGCAAGACCGTGCATGTTAGCTTTCCTTTTCCAGTAATATGCTGGAAGCAGCGAGAGTTAGACTGACTACACGACTTCCAGTATTGTTCTTTTAGTAAATAAAAGCTATTGTAGCAAAGGTTGTGAATTTTGGGCCCAAACCAAGATCTCAGAAAATCCCTCCAATATTTGCTAACACACAAAAATGCCAAACTATGTGGGAGCCATGTGTATACTTCTTCCTGTCTTCTCCCTTTCGGGGTGGCCACAGCTGGTCATCTGCCTCCATATCACCCTGTCCCTGCCATTCTCTTCTGCCACACTAACCCTCTGCATGTCCTCCGTCACTACAACCACGAACCATCTCTGTGGTTTTCCTCTTTTCTTCCTATCTGGCAGCTCCATCTTCAGCATAATTTTTCCTACATATCCACCACCATCTGTGCCATGCCACCCATACATAGCAGGTCTCACAACCATTTTGTAAACCTTCCATTACCACAAACCTCACTATTGTCATGCTGTCTTCATACACGGCAACATCACCACCCTAGGTGTCCTAAACCTCCCAGCACTGAGAGCTTTGCTCACGAATGTGGCACCACACTTTGAATGGTGTAACTTTGACCAGACGCTTGAGGCATGTACACCCTCACAAACTTCAAGCGTCTGTGGGATAGGAAAGAGTGCGTCTAACGCTCCATATTTCAGGCACATATAACAGCCAGTACATGGTGGTGGACCTGAGCAGGATTTCTCTGAGTAAAAGCATCATGAATGGAGCTCTGACTGTTGTGGAGCAGATTCCCGAGAAGGTCATGCACTCCGATCAGACTCAAGCGTTACGCAGAGGTAAGAAACCGCCTATCTGTGTCTGTGTGATTATTTCTGAGTGTCTGAGGCAGTAATTTGTCTGGACAACCTCCAGCTCCAGTGTGCTCCATTTGACAGGTTATTGGCCGTCATACAATATACCATTTCATGCTGAAATCTACAACCTGAGTGGCTACAGTGTGATGTGGAAGAGATACGGAGAAGACTTCTCCTATGATCTCTGTCCCCGAGCTAAAATCCTCCGCAGGGACCAGGCCAAGGTGTCTGACCTCAGCTCCCTCAAACGCATGATGAGATACAACAGTAGGTGAAACAACAGTTATTATTCCTCGTGTTTATATCCTCTCTGGAGCTCAAAGCACTTCACAGAAAACACAAACAACTCAGGATATTTTTGCTCTGAAAGCAGCATGAATGAAAGTGAGTTTGCTTCTGTTTCAGACTACAAGAAAGATCCTTACTCAAAGGGTCATCCCTGTAAAACCATCTGCTGCCGTAACGACCTGAGACCAAGGAGGCCACGACCAGGGGGCTGCTATGATACTAAGGTCAAAGGACACCAGCACATTAGGCCAGTTCTGTATGTCAGTGGAAGGGTAAAAAACAACCTTTGATTAACCCTAGAACAGTAACGTCAGCTGATTTTTCGGTAACGTCAGGTTTGTTTAGAAAGACTCTGTAGCTATGTCAGCGGCTCTGAGGGTTTTCAGTTTTATATGACAATGAATTACAGACCTTGGTAAACAAGCTAGGACAAATCTGGTCACATCCGGTTTCAAAAAACTGTGACAAACAATCAGAATGCCTTGTACACACAAGTCCATCTTTTATATAGACTCTCCTCTGTGGTCCACACTGCTAAGATAGTGATGGTGTAACCCATATGTAAATCATGTCTAATATCCAAATGTAAATGCCCCACACAAGATATTCCATCACGTGATATTTGGCACATGGTGGTGTTACAATAAAGATGAGGTGATCTGTGAACGTGTGTATAAATGTTGTTGTTAGTCTCTCTGTTAGATGCTAACATATTTCACAGATTAAGTGAAAAACCTTATCTGCTGGAGCCACAATATGAAAGGACTCTCTAAAGTTTAAAAAAATTTATGGCAGAAGAGATTTGCTTATAAACCTTATTAAATTACCATCCTTTCACGTGTTTCCGTTCCCTCCCCATTTCTGTCTCATGGTACAGGTGACGGACTACCAGATGGCTCTCCAGCTGGTCGCCGAGGCAATAAATGGCCCCACGACGCAGGGGGGTCTGCGTCCATTCTCGTGGCAGTCCTTTAACTTCACGATTCATCAGGGACTCCCCCACACCTACAGCTTTCCCTTTGTCACCATAAGGCCCGTGCTGCATAAGCCCTAAGAACACAGACATGGAAGATGCCATAGATCACTGTGGAACCGTGTTCTTGTTCAAATCCACAAATCCAGCATCACAAGACTGAACATCCTGTTGTGCCGCTGAACAGAGAGTAAAAAAAATGACAATATCGTCAACACTGATGTTTTATCATTAATTAATTTATTAATCCATTAAAACATCAACCTAAATATGATAGCTAAATCGAGTGTAGTAGATACTAGATAGAGTGAGGTGTTCGTGATGTAGTTAGTGATGATCTTATTTCTCAGCATTTATCTATTAGTGACAGTGTTATCACCGTGTACTCTGACCTGACATGAGGACTGTGGACTTGTTTGCAGTATTTTAACACACTGTGTTAAGGTTCCCACAAAGGTTTGGATTTAAACCACAAGGAAAATCCTATTCACTTTGTATTTATTATAATTACAATATTTTTGTTATTGATTTAAACTATGCAATATTTACTCAGGTTTACACAGTGTGGAAGAAAATTACGTATGTTTGTATTAACATTGACCATAATAAATTATTTTTTAACCTGTAGGGCATTTTGTCCCTATATGCGGACTTTTTTTGTTTCTCTAAAACTACAACACTCAGTTTGACGGTGCAAAACAGAAAAGGTGGAGATGTTACTTTCAAAATAAAATATTTATAAAACTGGCAAAAAAAGAAAAATAGTTATAATGATTAGATTT
>JAVDPK010002010.1:215606-232155 GCA_034780415.1 Cichlasoma orientale
GTTGGCGACACTGCCATGCTGTCACTTCCTGCATGATTTACAGGTGAAGCGGGGAGGGAGAGGGGCGGGGCGGTGTGAAGTTGTGCAGAGACAAATTGGGAGAAGAGAAGGGTGAACTGGTGGATCTACAAGTATGATTGTAACGGGACAGACTATACTGATATAAACAATATTGTCTTGTCTCATATTGCGTATGAAAATATATCGATATTCTTAAAAACTCAATATATCGGCCAGCCCTACACACACACAAAGTGAAGAATAAAGAAGGTAGTACAAATGTAAATGGAAGTTGAAATGAGCAGAAATGAAATTGTTCCAAATCAATATGGTAAAACTGTTATAAAACAATTAAAAAATAATAATAATAAATAATTTTTGCATTTTTGGCTTGGAAGTACTATATTTAAATGACACATCACATGAAAAAAAAAAAAAAGTTCTCCAACAGTTTACACTGCTGATAGAGCGGTATTCAGTGCATCTGATACTAATTCATGATAATAAAAACTGGTTCACGACTAAAGCACAAGAAAATGGATTATGAGGTTGTGAACGTGCAGTTTTTGATGTGATAATGCAGTAATGGACTGTGTCTGTGATTCTTCCTCCGTAACAGGATGAGACGGGAGCTTATGTGATTGACAGAGACCCCACCTACTTCGGCCCCATCCTGAACTACTTGCGGCACGGCAAACTGGTCTACAACAAGGAGCTCGCTGAAGAAGGTCTGCATGACTTTGTCTTGTTTGTTGGCCAGTAGACGTAAGAACATTGTTATAAACTGTTTTATACAGTGTGATGCAATTTCTCCCTGAGGCCTGCTATTATTTATTTATTTAATTTTATTTTTTTTGCTTTTGTATTTTTAAATAAACTTGTACTTAAATATATGTGAAGTCTTGTATATATAAAAACTATATTTCCACATATTTATAAGTCTGCTACTGACGTAGCCCAAAGCAGCGGATGAATAATTAAGAAACAGCTAACATTAATGGTTAACAGATGGCTAGACGTAATAATCTACAGCAGGTTAACATAAGTATGTAATCTGTAAAGGATAGAAGTAATAGAGCAGCGGTTGGCTTAAAGCAGTGGATGGGTGATTGAAATAGGGATGGTGCTTGATGAATGATAGTTGAAATGACGCGTGTGTGTCTGTACTCACTTTAATATAATTATTTTTAAAGACTATGCAGTTTTCTTGAACTGGTTTGTAACACGATGAGGGAGCAGTTGGGTTCATCTGGAATGGAAATGCTGCACTACAGTGTCACACAGCAGCTGAGTTGAGTCTTTCTTTTGTGACAAGGTGTCCTCGAGGAGGCTGAGTTTTACAACATCACCCCGCTGATTAAACTGATTAAAGAGCGGATCGTAGAGCGAGACTCCAAGGCGACACAGGTAAACACAGAACCTGTCGGCAGTGAAACGCCGATCTTCAGTCACTGCGCTCGTTTCTTTGTTTCTCTTTTAGTGCAACTATAAATACAGTAGCATTATTTTTAACCCTATTGTATTGCATGTCCTGTACTAAATATTGCAATACTGTCTGGACCCAGAATCAGAGAATACAAATGTGTGTGTGAGCCTTTGAGTACTTTTCCCTTTGTTAGTGATTTTGCCCCCCTCGGTGCTTCTCTAAAGAGGCCACTGCTGTACATCAGCCTTCTCTCTTCTTGCTTTTCTTTTCTCAGGATGGTTGCACTCACTCTTACATAATCCTGCTGCCCTCTCAAACATACTCCCACTCCCTTTATTCTACTGTACTTTGTTGGACTCACTGCTAGTGTTTGCCTGGGGGGTTAAATATTGTGCGTAAATATGAAAATAGAAGTGCGGGTTTCTAAACTGACCGAATGGGATGTAGTCGTCGACTGAAATGTTACGCAATCTAAAACGATCGCACTATACAGGAAAATGCATATACTTCAGTCTAGCATGGATGTCAACATTTAGGTGTTATGTCTTTTTTGTGTCTCTGAAACTGGTTGTACTTTCCTTTTGATCAGTTTCCTGCATCGTCAACTCTTTCTCTCCTCCTTATGCCAGCAGGTGCCCCCCAAGCACGTCTACCGGGTATTGCAGTGTCAGGAGGAGGAGCTAACCCAGATGGTCTCCACGATGTCTGATGGCTGGAAGTTTGAGCAGGTCAGCGTGCGCGCCTGCAGAAAGCCCCGCACCGGACTGCTCTGGACTGTGGGTTGGACTCACGCTGCTGCTGACCCTTTAACCGTGACTCTTGGTCTAACCCCTCGGCCTTGACTTGAGGCTTGCTGTTTGCACTCCCAGTTTGAACTTAACATCCAAACCTAGATTATGCTCTTAGTCTAGTTCTGAATTTGTTACCCTAATGCTACAGTCACACTAGAAAAATACAGTGTCCAGGTCTCCGATCACTTGCAGTCAGTTGCCGTTCTCAAAACGGGTTTGTATCAAAGCAGAGATAAAACAGCAATAATATGGAGCCAGTCTTTTATCCATCTACTTCTATCTGCTGTGAGTTTGATTGAATGGGATCAGTTACATGCCATCTGTTTGTGATAATACGGCAGTTAATGGTGACAAATCAGCAAAACTCACAAATTTGTCCCCTTTTGTTGCGAAGCTGTTTCTGTCCACATTCACAGAAATTCACATTAACTGCTTGCATTCAGAGTCCAGCCAGAACCTCATAGATTTGTCTTAGATTTGAAATTCAAAAATTCCTCCACAAATAGTGACGTAGTTGCTGCAGATTTACAATTTAACTATAAAATTACATTGGCGCTCGGCAACCTCCTATTAATATAGGAATATACATCCAGTTGAGTCCAGTTCCCCGTTTCAGAAAGACTTATGTTGCAGTCAATCTTGGTTTAGATAACTGCAACCTGTCTGCATTTATAAATTAGACAACAATTATTTGCAGATCTTTGCCAGTATCAGAGTGATTGCAGTCAATCATGTCAGACCATGATTGTTTGGAGACGGGTTGCCTCCGACCTCAGCAATTGCCTTACGATCAAAAGCGCTCGACGAGCCCTTGAAGGACTCGCATGCTCAACCTGTGGTCGCCACAGCTATTTGCAGTCAGTCACTGAATGTGGAAAAGTTTTTGATGCAGTCATTGGACAACAGTTTGTACTCGTGTGACTGAGCCATTAAAGAGCATTTTAATCTAGTGAGTCCATGTGAGTTTTAGGAACTCCCAGAACCTCTAATCTTCAAGTTTTATCATTGAAAAATTGTGATGTTTAAAATTCTTTTGAAGGACCAGTTCTGTCAAAACCAGAAACCGCATTGTTGTAATGTCTTTCATTGGCCACACCTCCAGAGTTGACTAATTAATGTTATAAGAGCTACAATGACACTCACATGGCGTTAAACTGGTCAGCCTAAACACACACACACACACACACACACAGTAGACTAAAAATCACATTTAGAGCCTGTCTCTCTTTCCCACGCCTCTGCTTTGGCACTTGGCTCCACTGCATGCTGCACAGCTATGATTTGCACACGTTTTTTAGCAGAGCTGACCCGCAGTTATTTTTCTGCTCCTACATGTAAACAGTGCTTGAATCTTCTGCTGCGTGCCCCCCGTCCCCCAGCCATGCATGAGCAAAAGATCCCTTCCTTAGCTATAATATGGGATCTCGCTCTCCCACTTTGTCTCCTCTGCTAGAATTCTCCATGACACTCACTCTCTGTCTTTGTCTCTGTCCCTCTCTGCTCTGTATATCTGTCTGCATCTGTGTCTTTCTTTCTAGATGGTGAACATCGGCTCATCGTACAGCTATGGAACAGAGGACCAGGCTGAATTTCTGTGCGTCGTATCGAAGGAGCTTCACACGCCCGGATCTGGACTGGGTACAGAGCAGAGCCACAAAACCAAGGTAAATCCATATCTTTAGCATAAACACACAAGTATATTTAAACATGCACTATAGGGTAAAGCCGCTAAGCTGTGTGTCTGCAGTCTTTTCCCTGTTTTGTATGTATGTGTGTGTATTTGCGTTTCGGCGCGTGTGAAAGAGGTCGCTCAGCTCATTGAAGGTGATATGAGTGTGCTTTGATCCTGCAACTCTCCACTCAAAGCTCCAAATGTCACTTGCCTCAAAATGTCATTCACAAACACATTGCCTCTCATTCCTGCTGTTATCAGTCATTACTGTACTGCTTCTTTCTCTTTCATATGGATATATTAATATATATATCTGTGTCTGTTTTTACCTCTCAGCCTCTCACTGTCCGCTCAGTGACACTCATCCACATGCTCATTTTTGTCATTTTCTGTCTCGTTTTTTTTTTTTTCTTTCTTTTTTTTCTCCTCCTTCCTTCATGCTGAATGAAGCCCGCAGAGATGCAGGAGGAGGAAGCAGCGAAAGATGAGGAGGAGGAGGAAGAGGGGGGGAGAGATACCACACCAAATGAGTGGCTTAGAGAATGAGGGAGTCATGTTTCTTTGTTCCAAAGAGAGGCCTGACTGGGTGAGGAACTGTGCGAAAGATGTGCTAGTGGGTAGATGCAGTGGATTTTAGTGTGTGTTCATGTGTGTGATGTCTATGAGAAATATACGGGGTTTCATGGCACAGCATTGAGTATAGCCTCAAAGTTGTCTTTCTGTTTCAGGTTTTAGTGCTTATTGAAAACCGTCTGAGACTCTTTCTTCATTCCTTCTACTCAGGAAAGCTGCAAATGAGCCAGGCTGCCCTAAAACAATTAGCATCTTATTCGCTCGGTTCTCCTTTTTTTTTTTTTTTTTTTGCAGAAGGCAACCCAAGACAGGCCCCTTTGTGTTAGAGAAGCTAAAACATAGATTGTTAAAGTGTTAAAAAGAGCAAGTGTAGAGTGGAAACCAGCGTGTTACAGTCTGGTACAAAATAGCTGTGATCTCTGTAGAGCTCTGTAGCCAATGTTCGTCTTCATGACGGCTGCACAGGGGTGAACAGTAGGGTTGTAATGATTGTAACAAATGTAAAAAAAAGTGCACCATAATCAACATGAGCACAGGGCTCATTGACACATAGCTGTGTAATACAAGTTATGTGCACCATTTCTCTGCTGCTATTATCTGTCCCGTATTTACAGATATGCTGCTTACACAAACATGCAAAATGTGTTCTTAAAATAACATGCCAGCAGTCTCCCTGCAGCCAACTACAACCGCAAAGCGATTTTTCCTCTCTTTATCTGCCATCCATCACCAAATCCTCCCGGCTCGTCCGTTTTTAGTTTCCTGCTCTGAGGTGCAGCGCCTGACTTTTCAAACTACCCTCGGTCAGCAAGGTGGCAGCCAGTTTATGTGTTAGTACTTGATGCAGGTATCTGACCAGTCTCGCTAGTTAGCTGATAACTTAACACTCCGCCCTCTCGCCTAAATAGGGTCAGCACATTTAATACAATTCAGAAGTCCTGTCTAAGCCTGATTAAATGGAAAACACATTTTGGTAAATTGTGTGCGTCTGCGTCTGTGTGATGAATTTTGCTAATTGGCTTTTGGATGGAAATGTCACCCACACAGCCGAACACGTATTGATTGAGAGCTGCGTCTCTATGGGCTCTAATTACCAATGCTGTGACATGGAATATCTCTGACCTTTCAGTGCAGCAATAGTTTTCGGATGTCCTTTCCACTCCGTGCACATGCATATACAGTGTCAGTGTAAAGTCGCACACAGTACTACCCACCCTGTAATTAACATTTACGCACTGTTAATGTCGGTTTAAAATTCAGCATATATCAAAGGAGCAAATGCGCACACTTGTATGTAGTAAGTGGTGAAGATGGCTGTGTGTGTTTTTGTTGTTGTTTGCAGTCATTACGCATGTCAGTTAAGCCACTTATTCTCATTCGCTCAACATGTTCATCATCGTCATTGCCATCATCACAGCCACGCCGTAGCTTAGATTGTATGCAGTGATTGCAGATCGTATCACTGCGGATTTCCAATCCCTAATGTCTTCTTTTTTCTTTTTCCCCTCTTTCATTTCACAGCTTTTTCAGATCCACGGGTCCCGGATGTAGAAATCATGAGAATTGATTTTTTTTTTTTTTTTTTTTTCCTATGCTTCTGATGTTCTGTACATGGCATATGTGTGTTTTTGTCAGTGGACAGTCATCACAATACGTAGCATTGTTACCACTTCATTGACAAAATGCTAGTTAGCATTACCAAATGTCCAAAAAATGTCTAATATCACTGTCAACTGGAGCAATACATTAAAAACTTCTTTTTTTTAAATATTTTTTTTTTGTGAAACGAACTTAATTTTCAAAAATGCTCATGTGTTGGCCTGTGCAAATGTTATTTTGCCAAGGGCAGTAGTGGAGCTTAGTAAATCATGACCAAAGAGCCATATTAAATCTGGCTGAGCCAAGGTGCTGAACCTTAATATGACAGAAGAGAATTGGCCTCGTCTTGGTTGCCCTGTGAGGAGCTGTCCCATCTGTGCTGTGCAGCATTTGAGTTCATTATATGTCCTAATGAAGCAGCTGTCCCACTGGTTTACGCAACCGTTCCCCAGTCTTTGACCACTGAGTCTTCTCAATTATTTCACATTTGGTATGATGTTTCTTATTCTGAAAAATAAGGGAAGAAAAACAACCACCTAGTGATCCCACCAGCTGCTGGACTCCACAGATCTTGAAGTCTAGACTGAATAGAAAAGTGTTATAATTCGCCCGCATCAGCCTCATTTAGAGATGACTTCAAGCATACTCGAGTAACTGCATCTTTTGAGCTCAGTATGCACCCACTTGCAAGTCTGCTTATTTGTTGCTCTCAGTGCACACAGGAGTGTGTTTGCTTAGATGTCATATGTTAGTATAGCCACTTTTTGGTTTGGACTGTGTAACTGAAGTAGGTCAAAATAATTTGCTAGCAATGTTACACTCGCTGCACATTACAAAGATGCACACACTGCAGTGGTGAAAACACACCGCTCTACATTTTCCCCTGCCGACACACACGCGCGCCCACACACCCACCCTGTTTTTGCAGATGCATACCTGCATCACCTTGCGCAGCAGCAGCAGCAGCGTCGCCTCAGCCTGTCGCCATGGCTGGGATCCAGTTCCCGCTTTGGCCTCAGCTGACTTAGGGATGTTGGTGGCATCAGGAAAGGCTTAAAACGGAGTGGAGGAGGAGTCAACATAAAGAGGAGAGTCTGGTGTACTGGAGATTTGTGAAAGTAATGATCGCATCCTGTTTTTGTTACAATAAAGACCTCACAGTGGGCAGATCTACTGCAGTGCAGGTGTATGACTAGAAAACATTTCCAAAAAGCAGACTAGGTGGCACGTGACTTTTAACAACCTCTGCTGTTAATATGTAAGAACTGCACCACAGATCAAGACTGTGGCCAAATTTGACCCATTAATTCACATTTGCTTGGAGTTCTAGGTGTCATTTAGCAAATTCATCTCTCAACTCTTTATTGTTTATTAAAATTCAGGAGGTGTGCTTAGTGAGTCAGAAAAAAAGAGGGGGTGTACATTAGTTAATATCAGGTTTCTCAAAGCAGGTAGAACATTAAAGAATTTAGAGAGGTCTGCTATAATGTCGTGACTTATAAGAAAACACTTTGTAGAACAGATGCTAGCATTAAAATGCAGCTCAGCTTTGGCTCGCTTTACAATCACTTCTTGGAGGCATCAATAAGTACAGCTTTGGAGTAAATGCTGTAAATGGTCAGCTGCAGATTCACTGATATTGGGTACAATTCTCAGATTTAACAGAGGGATGCGTTTTCGCCTCTGAGACTACAGCAGCCACGTTAAGCATCGTCTGCATGCAGCTTAAGTCTGACCTCCTGCTGTTTCAGCTCCTGCGTCACGCTGACTGACCAGCAACACACAGTCAATAAGTGCGCAGGGGTGACAAATTTGAGACAATCGAGAATTAAGATCAAGTTCTGCAACTTTTTTTTTTCATTTTTCTTTTTTTTTTACATTTTGATAATTAAATCAATTTAAAATAAAAAATAAATAGGCTGTAAATACAAGGTTATGTGTGTGTCTGTGTGTGTGTGTAGGATAACAAGTCTCGTCCATTTATGGCACTGAACAAAAACATATCTTCAACATGCGGGATCCTCCCAGTCCCTTATTGGGAGGATCAGCAGAACATAGTAAATGTTAGAGTAGTTAACCTACAGTTACTGCATATATCACGCATAACAGTGATATTAGCAGAATAGAGAAGACCAAAAGAGACCATTTTTGTTTTTGTTTTTTTGTGGCTTTTAACTCCAATCATTCAGTGCCTTGAGTTCAAGCAGCAAAACTGACATGTCAACATGATCGTAGGTGATATTCTGCGCATTTCCAAATGGCTGTTTTAATATTTTACAGTAGATAGTTTACAACCTCACTGGTTTTTGGTTTCTTTGTAAATTTCTTCCAGCGCGTTTGCTGAGGTGTTCCTGTAGAGATAGAGTGCACACCAAACAGCTGCATGTATGAGGTGAAGCTGTTTTGTATAAAAAAAAAAAGCACCACCTTTTTTCTTTTTTAAATTGTTTTGTAAGTTTTAATGTCTAATTTATTCTCACTTTCCTTTTGAAAGTTACACTGTAAGAAAAATTTGGCGTTAACTCTTTTTTTTGGGGGGGGGGGGGTTCCTTTAACTTTTTTATACTTGAAGACTCGCATTTATGTTTGACTAGCCTGATGATCTCAAACATTACTGTATAATCAGCAGGTTTACTGAATATGTAAGTTTTTAGTCTTAGTTCACTTAAATGCTGTTTACCCCCCTTCGAATCAACATGTCAGTTTTATAAACCCCCATTTGCATGTCCTGTTACAGTACCTTGTTTGGTTCGGTTGATCCTCACTTTGTTTTTTTAATTTCTACTCGGTAAATAATTTCTGCTGTACGATTACTGCGTGATGTGTTTAAGTCTACGTAGCAGTGCTCTTTCATTATTCTGTGCAAAAAAAACAAACAAACGTGTCCGACAAATCGGGATGGGAAACATTTCTCTCTGATGCTGGAGATTCTTCCATCTGCTGTCCATAGAGCCTCAGTGTACTTTACTGTCTGTGAACGTAAAACAGAACAATGTGACGCATGAATTGTAACAGCTCAGATGAACCTGTACGGGCTTCAGGAATCAGTGTTTTGGATTATTTCAAAACTGGACTTCCACGAGGACCTGAACATACAACATCTTCAACAAAGTGACAGGAAGATGAATTTACTTTTGTTTTAATTTTTTTTTAATTTAATGTAAATGAATGTCACCATTGTCAACAAAAATAAAAAAATTGGTTTAAGGTACAAAATATTTTTTTGTTTTTTTTAAATGCATGATCACAACAAGCCCACTGTACACTGCAGTCCACTGCTTTCTATACAGCAAAGGCAGAATCTTGAAGGTCTGCCAGTGCAGCGCTTTCCTCCCTGAACCTCCTCAATCATCCTCTGGCTGACATGCATATAGAGTCAAAAACAGATGTCATTTGGTTAAAGAAATAAATGCATATGAAACTCGGAGAGATTTGTTTTGTTAGGTCAGTAATGTTGCTGAGTTGGGACTTTGTTGTCTTTAGATTTCTATTCGACTTATAATTTACCTGCTTGCATAGCAAAAGTGGAAACATGCAAATTGAGCACTGTTCGTAAATGCAATAACCCAGTTCTAAACCAAGCAGCAGAAACAATCAGTGAACACCTGTTAATGACACAAACATGCTGAAGGTCTATATTTACAGACACAGTAACTGCTCATATGTTTTTTCACTGAGTCATTCCATATTAAATCAATCAAATCTGAAAATAAGCCCATTTTTTTTCCTGTACAATAATTTTAGCATTGAGTTGTGTGCTGTTACTTTTTCAAGCATTTTTGAACCCTCATAACTTCAGTTTAGGTAAGGTTTCGGGGGTCCCACCACCATGTGGTAGGTGGTCAAAACAAGTTCTAGCACATGAAAGCTCTGATTAAATTGCAGAGCATCCACTGATCCCGAGACCCTCTGTGATCCAACGCCTTCTGCACGCTGAAATTGCAAGAATTTTGAATCTCTTTAGGACTTTTAAGTCATCTGATCAACATGATATCTCCAGACTGTGTTATAGGTCACGTGAACACCAGTGTTGCTTCTCTGTTTTACAGCCATAAGTTACATTTGCAAGTGTAATAATACAACTATATTAGAAAATGAATTTGACACAGAAGGAGTAACAGCTCGATGCTGAGCCTGGTATCAAAATTCTGATAAAAATGAGACCTTAAATATATTTTATCTTGTTTTAGCCAATTACCTATCCCATGTGGTGATATGGCACTTCAAAGTTGACCTAAAATTGAGTTTTTGATGTTTTCTCCAGTGAATTATCTGAAAATATCCAGCACTTTTTATGTTACTCTACATGACAGACATTAAAATGTTGGCGTTTTGCTATTGAAAAAATGATGCAAATTTATTTAATATGATGCAGGTGGGTGCCACTGGTCTGAAATCATGATGCTCCTCGTGGCCTCAAATGGCAGGAAATAGTAACAACTAATGATATCAGCATATCAGAAATAAAAATGTGTCCATTTTATTACAAGTCAATCTTACAATGAGAGAAACTAATGTCAAATATACCGTTACTGTAGCTTAAACATGACCCTTATTTGGTGCATGAATGTTTGGGCTCGTTAAACACAGGACCGCCCTTCCTCATTTTTCCTTGGTTGATTTCCTGCTCTTAGTGCAATAACAGACAGATAGTTGCAGCATACTCTACAGCAGTTTGCCCTACAGGAAGGTACTGAGTGTGTTATCCACAGTGGCTATATGCAAGTACTCAGGAAGGCTGCTCTCAGACTCCACCTCTGACCCCTGGTCACTGCTGTCCTCCTTGCTCTGACTTGAGAGCAGCTTCTTCCTCCGCACAGAACCTCGAGAGCGGCGCTCCAGACACGTCAACATCATGTGGGCGAGGTCCTGCTGGAGCCGCTGGACGTTTTCACTGGGAGAGAAAGAGCCGTGTTAAAACAGCGAATATCTGCTGTGGAGCTGCACGTGAGAGGATTTCATCTCTGGGGTTGGATGGTTTGCTCACGTTGTGGGTGGAAGAGGAAGATCATAGTCTTCACCAGTTTCACCTGTCAGCCAGTAAGTTGTCTCTGTGCTTTTGCCCTGGAAAAACACACACACATTCTTCATGGTCACTGGCATGAAGATTTCTACACTGTTGTCATTGTATTTGTATTTAATTCGTCTGCTACGCTAGTCTTTACCTTCAGATACGTTTCCCCTCTCATCTCGTACTCAAACTTGCAGTTCGTTCTCTGCAGGATCTCTATAGTAGGCTGACTGACGTGGATCCGCAGGGCTGCAAGATGAAAACGAAAAACAGCAGAGCTTGGCTGTGGTCACTTTATTTAATTAGGCTGACTGGTAGCTTCTATAATTGCACTAGAGTAATGTACAGGATTACACTAATGTAAAATAACGAGAACAAAGGAAGCGGCTGGAGGAAATGTCAGCGTAAATCATTATGCTCGTTAAACGTCTCTACTCACGGTGTCCTGTGGACTCCATACGAGACGCTGTGTTGACTGTGTCTCCAAATAAACAATATCTGGGCATCTTTATTCCCACAACACCTGCTGCACAGGGACCTGGACCCACAAACACAACCAATCAGGAGACAGAAGAGAGCAAAGATCAGCAGGAGGTGGCTCCGAGATTAAGGATTAAGGAAGCACTTTGCCAAAAACGACCAATTAAAAACAGAAAGACAAGGAAGAAGAGACAGGTCACCTGAGTGTACACCGATTCGTATCCACACAGGGATACCAGGGAGATGTCGGAGCTGGAAGGTGCCCATGAAGGCCAAGATGTCTAGCGCCATGCGGCAAATATCCACCGCGTGCCTGTTCCCGTTTCTCTTTGGCAGACCAGAAGCAACCATGTAGGCATCACCTATTGTCTCCACCTGAGGACAGTAAAGGAAACGGTGATGTTTGTGCTCGGTGCTGGCTGTCTGAATCTGTTCAGTGTCGTCTCTGTCAGTATACCTTGTATACGTCGTGGTGGTCGACGATGCTGTCAAAGCCCTTGTAGATGTCGTTGAGCATGTCCACAACTTCCATCGGTGTGCTGTACTGGCACAGGGTGGTGAAGCCAACTATGTCGCTGAAATATATCGTCACTTCGTCGTACAGCTCTGGCTCCACAGCCCCCGTCTCCTTCAGGCTTTTGACCACTGGGCTTCACACACAGAGACAGATAAAAACAATTAATTCCAACCAGTTTTCATCCCAGCTTCGAGTTTGCCCCCTAACTCTTTATTCAAATGTACCCAAACTGTTCTGACAGGTCACAACACATCTATTACACACATTCAACACATCTGTTGTGTTAATTAGATCAGATCTATTAATAGATCTGATCTAATGATCTAAAAGCATTTAAATTTATAGTTTAAATACACATACTGCCTGCCACACCGTTAGCTATGTCACAGCTACAGCTAATTTAGATCACCGATTAACTCAACAAGGATGTCTTTGAACTCTGAGAAGAGAGTCGGCAACCCGGAGAAAACCAAAGCAGGCACAGGCAGAACCTTCTCGCTGCAACTCTGCTCGACCGGGCTGTTACATTTTCAGCTACTTCCTGATAATTGATTGCTTTTAGAACCGAAACTAATGTTCTGACATTACATGAACGATTTTAGTATCTGCTCTGTTTGTTCTGTGTCTGTGTATAGCTTGTTTAAGTGTACACAGACCCAGGCAGCAGCATAAAGTTAAGGTAGTCGGCTCGATCCCTCTCAGCTTTGTAGAGAGCTGTTCTCTCCTCCACCAGGTACTCCAGGTTTCTGGAATACATCTGCAGCCGTCTGATCATGTTGTCCAAGTAGCTCTCATTTTCCTGATTATGGATTTTGCTGAAGGGAAGAAGAGGGATATGAGGGAGAAGATATATTTAGAAAGCTGTAATCCGATTCTCAGAAACTACACTATACTGCCAAAAGTATTCACTCATCCCATTCTTAGTCCATGGGGTTTAACGTGATGTCGGCCCACCCTTTGCAGCTATAACACCTTCAAGTCTTCTGGGAAGGCTTTCCACAAGGTTTAGGGGTGTTTATGGGAATTTTTGATCATTCTTCCACAAGCACATTTGTGAGGTCAGACAACCCCACACCATGATCCCCCACAGTGCAGGCAGACAAGTACCGTTCTCCTGGCAACCACCAAACCCAGACTCATCCATCAGATTGCCAGATGGAGAAGCGTGATTTGTCATCACTGCATCCAATGCTTTGCATTGTGCTTGGTGATGGAAGGCTTGGATGCAGCTGCTCGGCCACGGAAACCCATTCCATGAAGCTCTCTACGCGCTGTTCTTGAGCTAATCTGAAGGACACGTGAAGTTTGGAGGTCTGTAGCGATTGACTGCAGAAAGTTGGGTGGGTGAATGCTTTTGCCTCTAAAGCGTATATAGGCTACACAGGGAGACTGATCGCTGAGAATGGCAATAACATAACGAGAGAGTGATTACCTGATGATTTTCCCCAAACAGTTTTCCACTTTCTTAAAGTCTGGTCTTTTTTCTGGGTCCTCATCCCAGCAGTTTTTTATCAACATGTACACCTACAGGAGGACACAGATTTGAAGACATAACAGACAAAACACACACTGAAGATAATATAAAATTGGCACACCAGTGAAAAGAAATAAAAAAAAAAACCTCTAATTCTTTCTCTGAAGCTGTGTCAAAGTTAAGATCAGGTCTAAAGCAGGTTGAGGCGACCCTGGATAGTTTTTCTGTTGAGAAACACACAAAGACCACAGACAACACTGTCATGTAGCTCTGGATCAAACAGGCCTTCCGTTTGCTCTTTCACACTAAACTTAATGGTGCAAAGATGATGTTTATTCACAAACAGTATGACTGTAACTGTCGTGTATCTGAGTTCAGTTATGTGGGCTTAATTTTGCACACAGCGGGTGTCAGAAACCTGATCGGTCAGAGCAGGATTCTGTGAAGAAGGTGTTCTTTCTGAGAACGATCTCATGAGCTATGATGGCAAAGCTGTAGACATCTCCTTTCTGCGAGGTGCCCTGGTTCCTCAGATGCTCCGGAGCTGTCCACAAGTCTGACGGGATGATGGAGCGACAAGCACGGGGAAATGTCAAGCAAGTGAAGAAGTGAACAAAAAAGATATTTAAGGAGGACTTGTGAATGTGACGTTACCTTGGCCGGGGCTGAGAAAAGAATTGCAGCCAAAGTCTGTGATCTTCACCACCATGCGATTGTCCACCACACAGTTGGTGGACTTGAGGCGACCGTGCACCTGAATGTCACTGGCGTGGAGGTAGGACATGCCCTGCACAGACGATTCAGAGTAACATTTCAGACCTTTCACTGGTGGAAGTGACAAGATTTATGGAAAATGAAAGGGGCAGTGAGTCATCTACGGTGTTTAATGCCCTCTACTGGCAGGCAAAGGCAAGTGCAACAGCAACTCTTTCAAACCTGTTTATCATATATATATATATATATCCCCTTTGAAATAGTATTTATATAAAGCTTTACAAAACATCACTGTGTCATCAGTGTCTGACTTATCAAACAACACTTAAATGCTACATTTCAAATGTTTAATATCACTAAATATCCAGTAAACCACTCTTTGCCAGCATGCAGTGACGGTGAGACGATATTGTTCCATGATCTGAGTCTTTCTGATAATAGCAGGGATCAAACCGATCTCCAGGCACAGTCTTTAAACAGCTTTGCTTTGATGACAGTCATTACAGATAAGGAGGCCCCACGCAAACATCCTCCTCTGTGTTTTCAGCTGTATGTGCTTCTGTATTTAAACTACAAATTAATTTCCTTTATGTGCATCCAGCAAACAATACAAAACTGAAATGGTCAGGTACAAGGACTGGACTGAAAGCTGGACGGTTACAGTGCACGAATGGAGACTAATATGGAGTCACACTACGGTTCACAACGCGTTTGGCTGCGTCCCTATTCAGTAATATATTAAAACAGACTGATACACAGTTAGCAAGTAATATTATGCCGGTACAAAACGAATCCTGTCATTCATCACAGAGAAATCCATTATTCTTTACTAATGCTGCCGCTTTATGGTTGATACATGAGATTGTGATTGATCTCAGAGCAGTGAGTTACGTGTCACGTTGCACATGTGTCGCCCCTCATCGTACCATACACTGCACGTGATGCTTTCACACACTCGAGTTATGCAACTGTGTTGTTCAGCAGCAGAGTCGAGAGCTTCTCTCTCACCTTGGCGATGTCGTACATGACTGTGATCTTGAACTCCCAGTCCATGAAGGTCTCCTCTGGGTATGAAATCTTGTCATTCAGCACACACTTGAAAAAGACCGGGACAGAGAACGTTTTAGCCCACATAAAAACAACACCTGCAACCTGCAGTTGTATTTGAGCTTCAGTTGTTTGTTCTGTAGTGATTCTTGACAGTCACGTTTAAAGAACGTACCCTGAGCGACCCCCGCTCTCCATAATCAAACACTCCAAAGACACCCTGATCTAACTTCATTGTGCCATAAAACTTTGTGAGGTTGTAGTAGTCAATGTGTAGCAGCTGCGGAGGGGGGGGGGAAGGGGCGTGTTAGTGAGCCTGGACAATAAAAATCTCACTTTGTCAAATCATCAAATCAATAAAACCACAACTTTAAAGAAACCGCTGGCTTGTGTGCATCTTACTGCGTTGAGCTCCCTTTCCTGGGTTTTATCAAAGTTCCCATCTGAGTTCTTCAGCTCCTTCAGGATCACAATCTGAAAAAAATATATATCGCAGAAGCACCAACCAGATTATATCTGTGCACGCTAATCGGTGCAAAAGCATCGCAAGATGTGCAGGATGACGTCCATCTACCTTCTTATCATAGAGTGCAAAGCGGCTCTTGAACTCCTTTTTCTTCTTATTTTCAATCTAATGGGAGTTAGACGAAGGTCAGCGTAACAGCATTCTTAAGGCTGACTTGACGGAGATGTTTACGTCTCACTTACATTGAGGGAAATAACGTTGACGTCCTCGTTTTCCATCAGCGTGATGAGATCAGAGTTAATGTGGGACCAGCGCTTCCTGAGCAGTCGATCTCGTCTGTTCTGTCTGTGCAGGAAAGAAAACACCTCCGTATGTGCTTGCATACAATACTAATGCCTCGCAATCACATTGCATTTATTTCACACTCCTCTTCTCCACTGATGAAAGTCATTTCTGCCTTTGTAATGTTAGAGAACCAGCCCATATTTTTAACAGCTTTGAGAACCAAACATTACCACTAGCAGGAGTTGGTGTAAAAGGGAGGGAGATCATGGTGGTTACAAAGTGTGGGCTGCATCTGCTGATCACTGGAGAATTTTCTGAGGTTGTGCCTCTCATATACTCTATACTGCCAAAAGGATTCGCTCATCTGCCTTCACACGCATATGAAGACGCATATGAGTGGCATCCCATTCTTTATCCATACACATGGCTCTTTGGTGACTAAAACATGACGAGACGTCTGTGAGTTTTCGTTGACGAGACGAGACTAGACGAGA
>JAVDPK010002010.1:251174-287806 GCA_034780415.1 Cichlasoma orientale
TGTCGACTGAAACTGGACTAAAACTATCACATTTAGAAATGACTAAAACTAAGAAGCATTTTCGTCCAAAAGACTAAGACTAAAATTAAAAAACTAAAATGGTTGCCAAAAACAACACTGAGAGAAAGTCTGCTATCTCAGCGCCTGCTTTAAAGTGCTTTACAAAAAAGTGCTTCTTTTTTTTTTATCACATTAGAAACAAGTTAATCTTCCCATAAGAGGTTATAAGTAAGCAAAGGTGTCACTTATGAGACACTTATTTTCCTATCTTTCTCTACCTTTCTGTGAAAATTAATGAAGAATTCTCTCATTTTTAAAGTGAATTGAAACATTTCCCTCAATTTTCCATCTAATACAGTATGATAAGAAGCCCTATTTCCATAGTAGGTCAGCTTTAATGTGATGTTTCCTTTGTTTATCCTCTCAGCATCCTTCCTACAAAGCTGTCTGTGCCACTGCACAAGAGCCTGTAAATTTGTTCTTTACTGGATAACTTTTGTAAAGTCATGATGCAACTATATAAAAGTTATAACTTTACTTAGGTAAATGTACAGTTGTTTTAGCATCAATTTAAAGTACCCAAACTAAAGGTATTTATGTGAAAAGGGAAGTTTTCACGGGATGTACACAGTTCTCTGGAAAACTAAGTTCACCCCACTTTATCAGTCTCTCACATCATTGTGGAGGAACGTCAGCCCACTCTTTTTTATATTGCCACTTCAGTTGAGTTTTTGTCAAGCTTTAGCTGTCAGACAGATGACCTCTGGAATACTTTGGTTTACAGAGGAGTTCATGGTCAATTCAGACTCTGAGATGCAGCTCTTGTTTTTGTTTCTCTGAGCATTGCACACTCTGAATTTAATGGGCATTGTGGTAATAAACACCTGAATGCTTAAACTTCAGATTTTATAGAGGCGCTCACACTTGCTGATCATTGTTAATCACGTGTATTTGATTAGCAGCACCTGGCTGCTATTTACCCTTTGAATTGTTATGGAAGCAGTAAGAGTCCTGTGAATACTTTCTTTTCTGTACATTGGATTATTGCCTCATAGTTATTGATTAATTCATGTGTAAATCACATTATTGTTGCAGCTGTATATTATTTAAACTACTTATATACTGAAGAAGAAGAAGTTTTTTTGTTTTTTTTTATTGGAACAAGAATTTACAAACAAAACAAGGGACCAGTATTGGTCTCATCATAGGTTGATTGGTACATATTCAAATAAAAAATAGATAGAGAAAGGAAAAAAAACACAACAAGGGAAACCATTTTAATAACAAAGAATGAAGAATATCGAGGCTTATAACGAATCAAAATTGCTAATCAAAGAACAAAGTCGTTGGACAGCTTTACTCTTAACCAACTTTAGAGACTCAAAGAAACATATTAGGAAATTAGAAGAAGAAGAAGTTGTTTTCGCCATTTATTATGTATTTAGTTTATTGCAAAGTACTGTATACTCTATGCCTTATACCTATCTATTAGTGATGGTGAGATGAAGCTTCATGAAGCTTTGAAGCTTTCCATTCAATCAGTACGTCACCGACGCAAGCCTCGATACGCGCTTCACAAAAGTCTCGCTCAATTACTCGATACACGCTTCGAAGCTTCGACACAGAACGACACATCACTACTATCAATCTCTACATGAGTGTATAATGTTATTTTGTAATGGTCATATTGTTTACAGAATAATATTGTAAATCTTTAACTCAAAGTTTAATTTAAAAAATGACCATATAACGAGAGACTATGCCATAAAAAAATGAAAAAAGAAAAAAAAAACAGTTGTTTCCTCCATAGACATACATACGTACGAAAACCATAGACGTATATCTATGGTTTTCTCTCCATATGAGACGGTAGGCGGCGGTAATGTAGCGCATCAAGCAGAACTTGCGGGTCAAGGGTCAAGGTTTAAAGTTGAACCAAACCAGTAGCGCTTTACTTACGTAGGCCGAAGATGGCTAAACATCATCCGGATTTGATCTTCTGCCGAAAACAGGCTGGTGTCGGTAGGTTTTACCTTCTTTTTTTTTGCCTTTCAGTATCGTACACGGCGGGCTTTGCTACAGCCGGAAGTCTCCTGTCATTGTTTTGTGCCGCATAGCATTAGCATCCATGCTAACGGTTACAGCGTGGATTTCATTGAAAGTGCGTTAGCTTGGAAATATCTGCTAGTCTGTCCGCGCTGGTGAATAATGTCAGTGTTACAGTGTGTTCACTGAAGGGTGTTGTAAACAGTAAAAAAGAGGCATACTGACTGACTTACTGACTGTGCTTTGTTTCCATTCCGCAGCTATTGGGAGACTTTGCGAGAAATGTAAGTTTGCATGTGTGAGTACTGTCTGCACCACACTGAGTGTGTTTTAAAGTAGTGTACAAGTCTGTTGTTGTGAATCTTTTTTATATGTAACCCCAAATTTAATCACCTTCTGTAAAAGCCAGGGTTTCTCGGTGTGGGCTTTCATTTATTACACCAGTAATTCATTCATTACAGACACACTGCCCTCTTCAGGAAGAAACATATGGACCAAATTATTGTGTTTAATTACACTGCTGCTTAATAATCCCTAAAATGTGACACTGTAGCAGGATATAACTCAAAACCCCTTTAAAGTGACTTTTACATATTACTGCTTTTCAAAATACTGCAAGTTAGAGACTTCATTCTTTAAGCATTCATTTTATTGCTGTTTTATGTGTACACTATATAGAAACATGATCAGTAAATGTGTAAATTATTATTGTCCAAATGGAAAAAGTACACCACCGGCTCAGATGTGCAGTCTGATCCTTTCTATATCCTAACTGCTCTTCTCCCACTCTGTCCAGGCGATGGAAAGTGTGTGATCTGTGATTCCTACGTGCGGCCGTGCACACTGGTGCGTATTTGCGACGAGTGTAACTACGGCTCCTATCAAGGGCGCTGTGTCATATGTGGAGGGCCCGGTGTGTCTGATGCCTATTACTGTAAAGAATGCACCATCCAGGAGAAAGATGTGAGTGTCCCGCTCCCCTTTTTACTTTAACACTGGATACTGACGCAACTAAATAGAAGGGGCTTTTAAAGGGCCTAACAAGGCTTTACTTTTTAAAACTGTTGCTTTAAAGTTTTAAACTGTTTCCTCTGCAGCGAGACGGATGTCCTAAGATCGTAAACCTGGGAAGCTCCAAAACAGATCTGTTTTATGAACGAAAGAAGTACGGCTTCAAGAAGAGGTGAAGGCCCGACGACCGAGTGCTGCTTTTAGTTTTTCAGACTGTTAAACTTCCAAAAAATGTTTTTTTTTTTTTTTTGACTTTTCAATAAAGCTCACTTTTCTATACTTTTTGTTCTGACTGCTTTGTCAGTGCTTCAGCATCTGTTATGATGTGAGGGGTTTGGAACAAGAGTCACTGCAAACCAATACAAAGTTGTACTGAGTCACAATATGTCAAGCCCATTAAACACCAAATAAGTGAAAATCCAGGTTCTTAGAGAACCGATGCTAACGAGCATCTTCACTGCTTATGTCTGTTTATCCTTTGTCACGTTTTTGATTTAAATCAGATGACAGCAGAGATAAAGTAAAGAGTGCAGTCACTCGGGAGGGGCTCAGAGTAGAGCCGCTGCTCCTCCACATCAAAAGTAGCCAGTTGAGGTGGCTCAGGCTACGATGCCTCCAGGGCACCTCTTAGGTGAGGTGTTCTGGGCATGTCCTACTGCGAGGGAGGCCCTGCAGCAGACCCAGGATACACTGGAGAGATTATATCTCTCGGCTGGCCTGGGAATGTCTTGGTGTCCCCGCGGATGAGCAAAGTGGTGCAGAGGATGGTCATTCATTACTCATGATAACAGTTTGCTCAGTGACCTCCTAACCACAGCTTCAGAAGTGTCCAGTTTGCGGCCAGTTACAGCGCCAGCCTTCCCGATCAGTTTATTCAGTTGTTGGTATCACAGCTTTGATCCTGCTCCCCCAGCAGACCGCAGCAAAGTACACCGAGCCCTCGCCGCTGCTGAGTGAGACAAAATCTCCGACATTTTGCTCCGCACATTGAAAGATCTCAGCTTCCTTTGGAAATTGAGCCCGCTCATCCCAGGATAGACACAGGTGACGTAGCTGTTCTCTTCCTTCTGAAGTCGATCACAGTCTCTCTGATCTGATCCACATTCTGAAGCAGATGGCGCCTCCTCCTCCCTACAATTTATACATCCAACCACTGGTGAAGTATGTTTATATGTGGCATATCCTGGAGTCATACTGAAAGTCTGAGGTGTACAAAGTGAACAGAAAGTGAGACAGCACAGCGTCTTGAGTTCCTGTACTACACATAAACAAATGAGAGAGCACTGAGCTATCTCACATCCTGCAGCCTGTCTGTAATCCATGAGATGGTGGACGTGTTTACCGACACTTCCTGTAGCCTCTCTCAATAGCGCCGGCTGGATCGTGTTAGAACAGCCACCTTCTAAAACTACTCTGAGATCAGTGGATTAGAGGCTCGTATTCCAGACATAACTGTTTCTACTCCATTTGTAACCAGAACACCACAATCATCATGAAATGTTTGTTTTCTCAGTTTTAAAGTACCCAGAAGTTAAATCGTAAAACTCAGACCCATGTTAGACACTGGATGAGATGGATGATGTCAAGCCTTCTTAAGGACAATCAGATATCTGGAAAGGCTTTGGTGACCTTTGTGAATTATGAATGATGTGGATCTGGTGACTCCAGGCCAAGAGTTGGAGTAGTTCTCTCATTTTCTTCATATTCATTTATGACCAAAAAATAAATAAATCAAGAAATATTGTCTTGGGAAAAAAAGAAGAAGCAAAAAACAGTGAACTGAGGTCAATAATGAGCCCTCTGTTCCTGAGGTATGGCCTTGAATAGTTTTGACCACTAAACTGTTCATTCTTGTTTCCAAGTGAATGTTTGTGCCAAATTTGAAAGTAATCCCTCCAAGCATTCCTCGGATCCCGCAGTCATGAGAACAAGATAGCTGGAAAACCTGAAGATGGCATAGCAACACAACAGACAACAAGACTTCTGTCAACAAGGCTTTAATCTTACATACTGTATATACAAGACATAAAATATTGCCACACTCAAAATGCAAAGATGTTTCTCTACAAAGAAATACAAAGATGTAATCAGGAAGTTTAATAAAAATGGGGAAAAAAAATACTCTAATTAGTTAATTGCTGTGTTCCTGAGAAGGCAGCTGCAAATTTTACTGCAGCCAAATAAAAACTTAGAGTTAATAAAAAAAAAAAAAGTTACGCCAGAATTAGTCCAAAAATTGTGATTGAAAAATGTCACACTTAAAGACTTTTTAGGATAATCTGACTTGAATTATTGAAGCTTGGAGTGAAACAATTTCGCTGTTATAGGTCTGGAATATTTACACAAAATTCTTGCATGTAGTTTTACTTCCCAAGAATGCACGTGGCCCATTCATTAAGAAGCTTTTTGAAGAGATTAAAAAAACAAAAACAAAAAAAAAAAAACATTTATTTTGGTTACAAAGTGAGAACAGCTATAGATGGAAGCCCGGCAGCTTTCCCTTTTTGTCTCTAACCCGCGGGTTAAGCCACAGCTGTAGTTTGGAGGCAAAGTTAAGTGTAAATGCGCGCTGCACTGAAATGGCTTTAAACATAGAAGACACTTGAAGAGATTTAAAGAGACGTCCCCAAACAGTTTGCGTTACGAAGACTTCGAGACATTCGATGTGTTTTGACACAAGGTCATCTGACAGAAACCCTCTAATGGTTTACAGAGGCAGGTGTTAACATCCAAAAGTAAATAAAGATTTCTCAAAAACCCAACAAGCACTGTATTTAGCTGCTATGTTCTATTATGCTGAATACATTTTTTAAATGTATTATATTAGCCCATAGCTATTTACAGTGCATGGATCAGTAGATTCTACAGACACTTCTGAAGTGTCACTGACACAAATGGACCGGTCCACCTGCAGAAGTACAACTCTGAAGGACACAGCAGGAGAGTGACAGACACTGAAACACGGAGGACGAAGCGTTCATGTACAGCTCTGAGCCACTGGCAACGGAAAAGCACATAAATGAACAAAAGTGAACGTGGCTGCTTTTTATTTCCTGCCTAATCAACAAAATCCCCTGAAGAAGCTGAAGTTATTGGAAATGTCAAAAAAAGTCTTTGTGGGCATAGAAAAGCCCAGCTCTTTAGAAAATCTCTTCCATTATAATATAAATGTGAAAATGAAAAGAAGCGGCTCTTTCAAATGTACAAAACAACTGGAAGCAACTTGCAAACCCCAATAAGGACTCGAGTGGCCTAAACCATTACATGTGCTACCTAAACGTCACCTATCGTATGCAAAATAAACCCCAAACTTTCTTCAAAATAAAACGTCACAAATGATCTCTGTCGGCATCAAGCGTACAAAACATGACAAAATGCACCTCGGAAGCGAGGTGTGTGTCAACGAAGCACTTGAATATCCTCTCACAACCCTTTCGCCTGCAATATAATTACAAATATGTTCTTATATTGATAGCTTAACATGCCATCACATCTCCACGGCAGCATCAGCCCTCACACGGGCTCTTCTGCTCTTCGTCCTCTTCTTCCACGTACCAACAAAGGGTCTGATTTATTTATTCATGAGGAGAAATTAATGAATAAATCAACAGATGTCTATTCGTCATCTGGCACCGCTCTTGAAAGAGAAGAGAACAAGGATGAATGACAATTCGGGATGGGGCGATTAAGCATTCACAATAGCCTCTTTCCCACCAGCACCTACTCGGCTTGGTTCTACTGTGTCGGTCGTTTTCCATTACAACTGAGTACCGTGTCAATGTGGTTGAGTCTGTTATAGCAAGGTGGCCCAAAAGTCACGTGACATCATTTGTATGACACAAACAACACAGCAGTGGATGATGGTATGTGTGTGCAGTCATTTCCCTCGTTGGCGGGTTCAAAACCAGCGGGTTTGATTCTCGAGTTGCCGCTCTCAGTGACGCCACACCCTGACCAATCAGTGTCATGCAGTCTGTTGATGTCACATTTTTGGCTCCACTCAGCTCGCTTCGAACTCCAGCTGAGTAGGTACTAAAAAAAAAGTACCTGGTACCAGGTACTACCACCAAATGGTAGCCCCTAAAAACCGAGCCGAGCTGTGCAGGTGCTAGTGGAAAAGAGGCTAATGTATACATCAGCAACTTGCAGCTCTGACGGCTGCTGTGTGGGATTACTAAGAAGTTACTATAAAGTAGAATATCCAACACGAAGGGCGAGTAAGGCTTATGGCTGCTCTCTCTTTACCTTCCTAAATTTCACTTAATAAATGAGAAGAAAGCCTCAGTTTAGCCAACATGTTTAACCCACATTTTACTCATTCTTACACTGTTGTGACTCAAACCCGCTCCTCGCTCAAATATGGTCACAGTTTGTATCCATTTATGTGGCAGAAGATTAGTCTTAAAAATATTTAGCTTCTAAAGACTCTGCACTGTTCAATCTGCATGTCCAGTTGTGCATTTATTATTTATTTATTCCTTATTGCTTACAATGGTCCGTATTTGTTTTCATATCGCCCCAAAACGTTCTTGTAGCGGCCGCACTCTTTCCGCAGCTCGGCCACCTCGGTCCGCAGCGCTGTGTTCTCACGCTCCAGGAATGCAGCTCGGACAGTGATCTGGTTCTCCTTTAACCTGCGGGCGTCTCGGGAGCGTTTAGCGGCCATGTTGTTCTTCTTCCTCCTGTGCCAGTATTTGTCATCCTGGGGGGATTAAAGCAGGAAAGAAATTAGACTGAACTCGGTTACCGTGTCTTCTTTATTGTATCAGTGCACTTTAAGCCCGATTCTCGCCCACACCGGCTCAGACTGCAAAATGGCTGACAGCCAAGCTCCTTTGTCCCTGTAAACAAAACCAGTGTTCTTCGGGAGGAATGGGAAGGACGGAAATAACTGATTTCAAGATTATAGCATTGCTGAGTCATTGCAGATCCTTTTTCTGCTCTGGGTCTGCCATTCTCACAGCACTGATGAAATTACAAGTATTTCCTGTTCCCTTACAGCAGTGGCTGTAAAACTTTCTAGCATGCCCTTCTTCAAGTATGAGAACTGAGCGCCCTTCTGTTTTACTGATCAGACAAAGCACCTAAGCACAAAGCAGCGGCCTGCTAGACTGAAAGCAATTTTTTTTTTTTTTGTGGTTTTCCTCATTCCATTTCCAGCATACCTTCTGGTCTTCAGGCACAAACACCTTCTTGGCCTTCTTAATCATAGGCTGTGGCTTGAGCTCATCATCGGTGAACTTGTGTTTGCGCGGGTCAAACAGTTCACCTCCGGGCACGCTCGACAGGACCAAATCTGTAGGATCCGGCTCATAGTTGAGGTCAACCTCAATTTCGTCAGGGTCAATGGGCTCGGGAGTCACTCTGTCCTTGTCGGTGGTCACCTCTGAGACAGATGAGCAACACAAAAACAAATGAAAACCAAAACTCACCAACACTGTTTTCTGTGTAAAAGTATTGCTGGCTTCCAATGCTTGCTTTGAGTCTGTTATGAGTATGAGTATGAGGGCACAGGTACATGAACAGACTGCTGATAATCCTGCTGCCATCTCTACCCAACCAACTATTACTATAACATCTGTGACATTCCCAAATGTGAAATATAAACCCACATAATTAACTGTATTTAGGAAAATACAAACAGGGACCAATCGTGCTTATTTACAACCTCAGTATTTTCATTCTTAGATTCTGCTAGGGTAGCTCTGCATGAATCACAGTTCAAAATAAGCCTGATCTTATACTGAGCCTTGATGCAACCCCTCATTTCATCCAAGAGAGTTTAGCATACTTTAAGCAAATACCTGCTGGTATTTGGGCAGTATGTTTCTAAATTTAGGTCCATATGACTGTAAATTTAATTTCCTTTCAATACAAGGATCTTCTGAACTGTAGTCTCACCTGTAATAACATCACAGGTGATGTCAGAATCATTTTTGGTGATGATCACCACTTCCTCGTGGCCATTGTCCAGCTCCTGAATGGGCAGCAGAGTCACTGAAGACACAGGTGCTGGCTTGGTGGCCTTTGTCTCTGCAGAGGGACTAGCCTTTTGGTTCTCTGTCTTCATGGTGCTTCCTTCTAGGGCGTCCTTTAGGGAGCTCAGCTCAGGTGAGGTGGAGATGTTATTCTCCAAGAAGAACTCCTCCAGATCCATGTACTCCAGGTGGAAGCTCTCACCATCATAGGGGATGGTCTTCTCCCAGATAGCTGGGGTCAGAGCGGCCGAAGGACCCATGTCGCTCCCTCCTCCATCCAGGTCACCAACATCTCCAAGACACAGCTTTTCCTTGTCTGTGTCTGAGATGGGAAAGATGCACATAAATACATAAGGTGTTTTCAGAAATATGAACTACATATATTTTGCCTTGACACACAAGCAAAAGGCATTTGTCTGTCTGATTGTGCAGAATAATTGTCTGTTTAACATCTGTTTTCTTTTTTCCCCTCTTTACAAAGAGACTCCAAAAAAGTTCTCTCAGACTGAACTTACCCCAAAACATCAGGATGCTGACACCACTATGTACAGTATACTGCATTACGACAACAAGGGAAACTATATAGGATGACTTTGACTCGGTTATGTGTTTTGTTTTTTAAACTGAAAGACTCACGTCCACACAATGAATAAACAGACGCAAAATTAGCAACATTTGGCCCAGATACATTTTAGCACACTTTATACGCTATCATTCACTTATAACCAGTTTTTAACCATCAAAATACAACCTTGTTTTAAGTGAGGAAAGGGTGCTTCGTGTCAACAACTAAAACAACAAAGAAATAACCGCATTTAAACCCCCGGAGCGATTCTAGAAACGTCTCTGCTGAGCAGACCCAGGAGGAGAGAGGCCTTTCTGGGGCATACAGCGACTGCAAGTCAGTATCCGCTCTTAAATGTTAACAGACGCTGCACCGACCGCAAACAGTCTGCCACACTATTATGATAAAAAAACTATTCTTTCTCCTTTCCGCCCTTTTGAAGCGGGTGAACTAGTTTTGAGCCTACTTTCACCTCCTATTCATCAGCTCTGTACTTACCCTCGTCTCCGTCCAGAATATTCGGCGGAGGCATTTCCATGATTTTCTTCAAAACCAATGGGAATGAGCTCGGGGACCCACCGGCCGTCTCCACCGTGACTACAACTGGCTCTCCCGACATTTTTTTGTCTCTTTACTGTTTACAGTTCACCACGAAGGAGGCGAAAAAAGATGCGAACTCAGCGGGTTGTCCTATTAGCCTAGCAGTGTTAGCTCTCCAGCACCAGACTGCTTTCAAATTCTCAACATCCACTTGTGCGAAATTCTGCCAGTCGGAACAATCCTCCACAGCTTCGCTACCCCACTTCCTTAGAAACTGCGACCGGTCGAGACGTTTTTGTTTTGTTTTTTTCAGCGCAGGCCGCGCCTCCTCGTAAAAAAAAAAAAGCCCCCTTCTTGCCCTGTGTTGATTGGCGGACTGTAAGAGAAGGGGCGGGGTCGCAATAACTAAGTGTGCTCCCATTGGTTGACCGAGTTATATACGCTCACCTAAACACGGGCTAGAAAGTATGTTTCAGTGTTATAAGAACGAGTAAACATAGACAGACATCCTAAAGCAACCTTTGAGGGGGGCAATAACTATATTCATGCAATCCTAATCACAGATTCTGAAATAAAACATAAAACAACTGCCAAATGAATTTAATTTAATACTCTGGAAAGAAAAAAAAAGAGGAAAAAAACACTGCACAGAAAGTAGGGCAAACAGCTCCTTCAAGCCTGCTCTCCTCACATGCAAACACACGTGCAGCTGCCGCGCTTACATATTGCCTGATTTCATCCAATCACGCTGCGCTGTGTTTACGTCGCTCACGTGCAGGTGTGAGCAAGAAGGGCGGCGCTGCAGTATCAAAGCGTTATTGGACACACAGAAGCAGCACCTTGAGATGGGATATGCTGCTGCTGCTGCAGCTAAGGAGACAACCCTTTGGCAAAGACCTGCATGTTTCAGAGAAGGCACATAAGAGCTAAATCACGATTGTGGTGGCTGATGATTGTGCTGCATCACCTCTGAGCATAAGTGAACTTTTTTTCTAATTATGTGGTAGTAAAAACAAACATTCCTCTGGAGGCTGTACATTAAAACAAAGTATATCCCACTCAGAAAAAAAGAGCATGCCACCTCTTTTAGTTTACTCTACCAAACGTTAGTGGATACAAAACTGTCTTAGGGGGAAAGGGGGGGGGGGGGGGGGGTGTTCCTCCTGTGTTGCTAGTATGTGTTACAGAGTACACGTCAGATGTTTCTGCCGCAGCAGGAAAGACAATCCTTCAAGGTCATAAGGTCTGTGCAGGTGGCGGGGCTCACACTGAACTTTGTCCTGCTTATTTTATAAGATACTTAACCACAAAGATAAAGGATTATTAGCTAAATTAAAATGGAAAATTCAAAACTTGCCTGTACAAAATTAGGAAACTATATGTCCTCTGTACATCTCCATGTGACTGTGCTTCACAGTATATCACAAGGACAAAGTGTGCAGACGGTGAACATTAGAGGTGCTGCACAAGAACATATAGCAAACTACTTTAACCTTTGTATCCTCATGTAGACAAATCTTCCCATCTTCCTAATCTGAAACACACCCCAGTTCAAAGTGGCAGAAAAAGCAATATTGCACATTAATATGCTCTTTTCAAATATATATATACATATATTAACAAGACAAAAACATAGAATCTATCTCTTTGAAGTCTGCACATTCTGCAATTCTTAACAAATCCAGGATCTTTGGAGCAACACACACACACCAAGACAACCGTGAAGTCTGGCCCATCCTGGTCATTTGAGTGTGTTTAGTGTGTGTCCAATGGGTACACATGGATTCTCTTTATGATCAGTATGTACAGTATACAAAGCACCCCTGAGCTTTATCGCTTAATGGAAACCTATTATACAAATTTCTAACTCTTCTACTCTTTGGCCAAGTTAAATCAGAGAATCCGCTGTTCACTATTGGAACAGTCTATACAGTGTATGCATGTCTTTGGACTGTGGGAAAAAGTCGCAGCACCCGGGGAGAGCATGCAAACACTACACAGAACCCAGTACCACTAACTACTGCACCACCATGCCCAATATAGGAGCAATTCACTCAAAATTCAATTTCAAAAGGAGTCATAACTTAATCCGACTTCTCCTAGACGACTGGAGCAATCAAACAACAAAAAGTACTGTTTGTTTTATCAGTCCTGTCAATACTGTAATGTCTTTAGGAGCTCCCATTTGATTACAAAAGCCTGAGTGGTTACTGTAAAGTCCTGTTAACCTGGGAGCAGCAATATGTCTTATTCTAATGATATTATATGACTGATCACTCACATGGGGGGAAAACAGACTAATTTCATGATTTCATCATGAACCTTCAAAGCCACCCACTCAACATAAGCTGAGATTAAAGTAGGTGTTAAACACAAAACCAAAAGGTCAGCCTAGATTATGTCAGGCACCATCTCTCAAGATGACTGACTTCAGAGGACCATATGTTCTTCTTCCACAGTGGTCTTTCACACACCAAATTCCAAACATGTTTTCCTGACTGAGATGGTGTCAAAGTACATTGTACAGCAACAAAAACAGCACAGGTCAGAGAGGATTGAAGGGTTTCACACACTGAGATCGTCTAGGCCCCTGTGCAGTCAAACTATACTCATTATAGATGTTAATATGACATCTATGAACTGACATGAGTCTGATTATTGGAGCTTTCATTCAAGAGAAGTATAGTTACCCATCCCTCTCAGCCAAGAATGACAGCATTTATACTACAATATGATGATCATGAAAAACAGTAGGTGATCCTTTTTTCAGGATGTGTAGCTTTACCATAATATCACCACTTTGAAAAATCCAGTGACCATTAAAGATTATTTAATTTTAAAATATGCAAAAACAAGGAGCACACTAAGACAGCAACCAAAGGACCAGTACCTGTATGTTCTAGATTAGACCATCTCACTCTCTCTCTACACACACACACACACACACACACACACACATATATATATATATATATATATTTTTTTTTTTTAATTTATTTATTTTAAGGTGTGAGGATGTATGTAGTAAATAAGCCCACAGTTTCTTTTGGATTCCAAATATAGTCCGGGGGCAGATTCCTGCGCATGCATCTCAGCTGACAGAGTTTACGCAACAAATACGCAGTTGTTTCCGAATTTCCTTAAGATCAGTTTCTCACTTCAGCTATATCTGCATGGAAATCAACCTCTTAGTGCGCATAATTTTAACTGAAGTCAAACTAAATTTGGCAGTCACTTACCATTGTCATCAAAATTCGGAAGAGTAAATGGATGCTCAAGAAGAGCCCTGAAAATCTCTGGGATTTCAGTGGTCATGCTTTTCTCCCGTGAAACGGCACACACCTGGAGGGCCGGGCGAGCGCTTTTGAACGTGTCTGAACGCCGGGAATATCAAAACTTTGACGCGTCTCACACTTTAAACTCTGCCCAAGTTACTTAACGTAGCCCGCCCACTCCAGCTCCCCGCAGCCAATCGGCACTGCGCTTTCCCCAGGGAATCGACGGAAAGAGCGCCCATTGGCCAGACTTTGTGCTCATCGCGTGTCTGCCAGCCAATCCCGAGCCGTACCTGGGTTACCTAAGGTTAGAAAAAAAAAGGTGTAAAGGTAGCGGTTCGCGGCGTTATGAGATGGGTAATTACACACGAAATATGAAATAAGTCTGAACACCTACATGCACCCCCGAATACAGGAACTTTAATAAGAAGTGGGTGCGTCTTTAGACAGGCAGCTTACCTCCAAATATTAAACTTGACAAATGTTAAGTAACACGGTGATTTAGGAAACAATCCAGAGGCTCCGACGTCGCAAATTTAACCTGACGCGCTTTTTTCGTTCCAGCTGTGTATTTGAAATATCCATTACATGAAGTATAGGCACGTTTATACATACGTTTCACAAAAACAGCCGAGGTAAAAACTGCCATGAGGCTAAGGGCACGGCAGCGTGCATGCATTATACTAATTATGAAGGTTTATGCAGTCATTATGTTTGCGGAGAGGAATATCTGAATTAAAAGGCAGGAAACACCCTGCATTTAGCTGCATCTAAGGCCTCAGACTGAAGAGCAGGCTCCGCGTGGGACGTTTTGTAAGATCCCCATAGACACGTGTGAATAAGATCTTTAACCTTTGAGGGTGGCAGTCAAACCGGTTTGTAATGAATCCTGTCACCGTTAAGTTTCAGTGCTTCACTGCACAGATCCCACTTAATGTTAGGGTGTTTTTATTAAAGTAATAAAGTCCACATACATACATATTTTTTTCTAAAAGTTTATTAAATGCTTTCAAGAGATTTGGTCCACGTGTGTGATCATTGACTTCCAACCAGGGAGGAGAAAAGAGAAAACAAAGTCAAGAGGAAAAACCAAAAACAACAAAATGCAAAAATACAGTACAAAAAAAGAAAGAGGCTTTGTTTTTTCCGCTTCTTACATCCCTGGTTTCCTCATTCAAGTTGAAAACAATTCTAATAACCAAAAAAAAAAAAAAAAGTTCTAACCTTTTGAAAACTGACTCATTCAGTCTTTTGTAGCTGTGTAGGTGTGTGTTGGTGCTGCAAAACACATGACACAAACTTTATCGGGTGGGGGGCACAGGACTGGCAAAGGGGATGATAGCTCACATGAATATTGTTTGTGTTTCTGAACAGAAACTGGGGAGCATGTAATTTCATTTCACTGCAGCAGGATGCATCAAAATGAAGAGTTCAGATTAGGACGCACAACTTTAAAGTCAAATGACATCCGGGAGAAGCATGCCCGTGTAGCAACAAAAGAAAAGATGGACCTCCTTTACTTCCACATCTGATGTTATGAGTTTTATCAAAGACTGTCACACACTCGATAAGTTTGTGTCATGATTTGCCTGCTTTTAACAGCACACACAGAACACGCAGCAGACATCATCCGCCTCTTTGTTTCCCTGTGTGCGTCATCAATTCTGACCTGGAAGAGGAGACTCACCTCAAATGTTTTACTTTCTTCTTTTAAAAAGCAGATCATAGATAATTTTTAGTCTAAATAGGGTTGGAAAAAATATCTTCTGATTTTCCTGCTACATTTCATTTATTTGTCATTCTTCAGCTGGTTACTTTATTTTCCAAACCAGCTTTTTCCATCAAGCATTTGGGTGAACATCACTCTCCTTACAACCTGTCCCATTTAAGTCCCTCTAAAAACAAGATGAGAACACATTTCTGACCATAGCACACTTTCTCACAGCCACAGAAAAAAAAAGACAGCCCATCATCTCTTATTTAGATTACCTTATAAGGGTGTCTAAGTATTATAATAGGTATCAGGTATCATATACTGTATATAGTAAGGAGGATTATACAATAGGGGTATGTTATCATCTTATAGGTGAAGTATATTGAATAAGGCGCTATACGGGAGTATATAAGCCTCTGTGTATGCATTCGTTTCCAGATCTGCCCTCGCCCGGTGAATCGGTTCAACCAAAAAGGCAAAGCAAAGGCAGTGAGCAGTGAGTTCTGCTGGTAGGATCAAGCTGAGACACTGCAAGAAGGAAAGACGTTACAGTATATATATACTTTAATAATCAACTATCTAGTTTTACCCTTTGGCCCTACAAGCAGATCTCAGATATTAAAATATAGCAGTCATGTACTACCGAGAACCTACAGCTGTTGGCAGCTGATAAATGAAGTCTACCAGAAGCTGGGTGCTTTCTGCTCACTGCCCCCCAAACAGAGCTGCGCACTAGCTGCATACACGGAAGCATATTATATTCATACATGGATACATATATAAAGAGAGAGTTATACATTGCAATTAACATACATATATCAATAGCATATAGAAGAGAAATTGAAATAGCAATCATTATAGTCATCATATTCATCATAACTCTAGGAGCAGTAGTAATACGATCTCTCGAAGAAGCTAATAAGAGGGCTGTTCCAGACAAGGCCCAATCTGCTGCCATGTGACCAACAAAGACTGACATGTGATCTGCATATTTGGTTCAGCTTGGGCCGATTAGCCGTCTAAATTCTGCTTTCAGACACCACAGGATTCGTTATCGCAACTGGTCAGCAACATCAGAAAACACATGCAAACTAAGTATCCTGTGGTTTGATGTTCTCCCTCTCTTTAGGTCTCCTCTTTGCTCCTCTTAACCGCAACGTTCTCCAGTACTAGTAGTGTGCAGAACTGGAAAATTACAGCATCCTGTAAATCCAGTTTAAGCTGTTCTGATTGTGGAGGAAGAAAAAAAAAATAACTTCAAGTTGAATGACTTGTAAAGAAGTGTAAATATTTAACCCTCTAACTGATCTGTCTCTCCACATTCAGCCAAACTCATGTAACCCTGTCTGGAACAACCCACACGCAAGGAAAATCTTTCAAAATAAAAAATCTTTTAAAAAAAACAAAACAAAAAAGAATTCACTATAGTCATCTAGTTCAGCGATACATGTCATATAGCAATACCTCAATAACAAGAAGTTCTATGTAATCAATACAGGTTTTCAGGTTATATATTTATTAAGCTTAACTGCTAAGTTATCAATTATTATTAGTATAGTATTATTTGTAAATATGTATAATATGTATGTATCTGAATATAGACATACCTTCATCGTGTCTATCCACATTAAAGGCTAGAATAAGATTGCAACAGCTATCCTGCCTGTGTGTGTCTGTGTCACATGGGGTGTTGTTTATAGGCACAATATGTGGTGTGGATTCTTTCCCTGTCTCGAGCTAGCAGGCTTCCCTCGGGGGCTACCCCGTCAGCCGTCGGGAACAGAAACATCTGGGTGCATATAAGGAGCACAGGTCTCGATCTGAAGGACGCGGGATCGTGACTGGTTTGTAATGACCTCAGTTAAACTGAAGGAATACCAACTCGCCCTCGCATTCAAATTTCCTTAAACAACTTTCAAATACAAAAATATATTCTCAATCATCCTTAACATTCTGTATGTTTAAATTATTATATCTGGACTTTTCTTGGAGTACTACAAAGCTATTTTGTTTTTCACTCCTACAACTCAAATATTCTGCATGGGCAACATTTTCCCTTTGCTTCAGTCCAAGTGAGGTCATTACTTTTAAAACAGCCATCTGCTGTCTGATCCATTGCAAAGAGCAGCTCCAGCTGGGACTGAAGTGCTGCAGTCACCTGTTGGTAGTTCTCCTACACCAGCTTCACCCGTCTGTCAGCTGCATGCCAGCACAGTATTTTATGGTGAACATCCCCTCGAGGACTCCGAACCATTAGCCTTATGTAATTTAATCCAGGTGTTTGATCAGCTGTGTTGCTAAAGCATCATTTTAGGCCCCTCTTTTGCCAACCTGAGAGGAAATGACATGCAAATTGATTCTCCTATGGCCAGCAGGTACAAGGTAAGAGTGTGTGTGTGTGTGTGTGTGTGTGTGTGTGTGTGTCTGTGCTCATCCTAAGCAAGAACAGTTGGAATGATTACACAACCTTTTCTTTTTAATCAAAGGGAGTGTGAACTGTAATTACACATGTTTTGGGGCATATACTTACATTCTACCACAGCAGGCAACATTTTAGATGACTAATTTTCTCTTTATGAAGGCCAATGCAGGCATTACATTCATAGCTTTCTACCAATATGGCAGACAATACAACAAGGAAGTGTAACTCTCCTTGGAAAAAACAAAATGATGCTCAAAATCAATTTAATTTGTTCAGATCCTCTCACTGTATTCCCACAAAGGAAGGAGAGTAGGATTTGGTTGTTGCAGAGCTCAGCGAGGCATGTCCACCAGAAACTCTTTTTCCAGTGCTTTACAGTTTCTTCAGTTTTGACAGCCATTACAGCACTGAGAGCTTTTGCACCCCGAAGTGGTGAGCTTTTATTGGGTTTTTGAACTATCAGCGAGAAAAATGTAAGAGCTGCGACCAGCGCGCCCACCCAAGAATTGCTCCAGTGCAACAAGAATTTAGGAAAGAAAAAAAAACAAAAAAACAATGGTTTCTGGTGGACAAAGCTGCTAGGAAACACGTATTTTAGACAATGCAAAACAAGTTGTCTGTGGAATTTCTGTGGTACAATCTGCTGAGGGGGAACCTAAAGGAGTCGTACGTGACTGCAGCATGGTTGGCAAACAAAAGGCTAAAGTCCTACACTGTATTTACAAAGCTTGAATTGGCTCTTGTGATTTGTGTGTTGTGTGTAAAATGTTTGTGTGAGGGTGGGTTCAATCATTTTTTGTGTCAATCTGCTTTCTTGCTGCTGGCTAGATGTTAGAGAAGATCAGACTGGTAAGATGACAGACTGTTCGGTTGTAGCTGGTGTGGCATGCCCATCTCTCTGTATGCATCTTAGTGGCGATTGACTGCCTCTAGTCAACACAGCATCGCCTAAAGGTCGTCCCCATCCGATAACTGCCGGCCTCCCTGAAATGATACAAACACAAGCTGTCGTGCCGCACGCCAACAAGCTGCACCGAAGTGCCAAAAACTGCAGTTCATCTAGTGGCCGCTTGAGCCTGGCTCCAAACATGAGTCGATCCCCACAGACTTCAACAGTAAAAACAAACATTTGGGTTGCTGTGGCTCAGGATGGTTGTTGGTTCGATTCCTGGCTGCTCCGGGCTGCATAACAAAGTATCCTTGGGCAAGATACTGAACCCCAAGTTGCTCTCCGACACAAGTGTCAGAGTGTGAATGGTAGACAGTAAGCACTTAGCTTACATACAGATGGAAGTGCTTGTATGAATAGGTGTGAATGCAAAACATGTGTAAGCGCTTTGAGTGCTCAGTCAGAGGAGAAAAGCGTTATATAAGAACTAGTTCATTTACCAAACATCTGGCACTAATTAGTAGATATGTGTGATTGTGCACTGCACCTTTATAGATTCAGCTTTATAACCTTTCCATTAGCTGATAACTTAGTACTCTACCCTCTTGTCTTTATGGCTCCAAAAAAAAAAAAAACAACAGGGGAAAAAAAAAAAAAAAAAAAGGAGAAACAAACCTCCCAACTTCCCAAACAGGTCAGATTAAAGCTTCAACATGTGGGGACCAGAAACCAAAAACTTTGTCCATCTTTTGAATACAGTGCATAGCTGCGATATGCTCTTCATCTGATTTTTCCTGAGAGATTATTGGAGATTAATTGGAAAATGCGCCTTGGATATGAACATGTTTTTAACCACTTACCATGCCTTCTGTGAAATCTGCTGTTATGGTGACCTGCTTGTCTTCTGGGGGTGGGGTCACAGCAGAGTTATCCAAACGTCTACTCTGATTGGTGAGCTGCAGCCACAATTCATACATCTGTTGCATGTCTCTCACTAAAGATGATGGAGGGAGGACAGAAAATTAAGATAATAATATCAGTAAGCTTGAAGATGGGTATCAAACACAATCAGTGCAAGTCGAGTACTAAAAAAAAAAAAAAAAATTACAGGCTTTTATAGTGGCTGTAGTTAAGGGCAAAGAGACAGTGGATATGAAAGCATGATAAGAAAACTAAAAACAAACCAAATTAATTGGGAGTCTTATCAGAAAAATGCCTTAGCTAAAAAAAGGTTCAGCAAGTCATTGTCAAAGTTGGCAGACAGTTACGAAGCCAATTTATAAGAAGTTACTTTGGCTAAAGGCTGCACTTACTTGTGGATTAAATGTTTATTTGACCCAATAGGCCAAAAAAAGCCAACCATTTCCATTTGACTTTTTTGACAAACTCAAACCTGAATCAGTAATGACTTAATCGACATCTAAAGGTGTTCAGCGGAGATCATACAACACTGCCTTTGTATATTTACGAGGTCCTAATGGCCTGATCATAGTACAGTTGTCCTAGGCTGAACTGAACGCTTACAGCTGTTGTTTTTCATGTACGTCCAGACGTCCCTCTCCTCAAGACTGTGGGCGAAAGAGCAGTTCCCAATATAGTGGCACTTCTTCTGCTTCATCACATGCACGCACATCTGGGTGAGGCATGTAAAGCAAAGGTTACAGAGTGAGTTACAAAAATGCCTGTGCCCTGAGGCAAAACCAGTCAGCTGTGTTCTGCATGTGAGATGTGGAGGGGCAGAAAAAGGGTGGAGTAAATATGGGCCGAATAAGAAAGACAAATAGAGGAACTCACGTCATATTGCTGTGGATAGGTGCGGGAGAAGGGGAGAGGCCGAACAACAACCCACTTCTTCTTCTCAAATGATTTTACCAGCAATACTCTGCGTTCTTTTGTCCAGCTGAAGAAACGGAGAACAAACGAGGGAGCCTTAAAGATGCAGTTTTTCGTGTCATACCACTTGACAGACCTTCTGAGAAAACACATGCATGCGTGAATGCGACCTCACCTGTGCCGTGCCTTGGCAGTACAGTACTTGAGGTTCTTATCCGGCTCGTTGACCTGACCTTCTCTCCAGCACTGACCGCACACAAACTTCATTTTCAGGTTGAGGGGGCGCCCTCTTCCTGCTCCTGCTCCTAACCCACTGACTGGACCTACACCACCACCACCCATGCCATCGCCTCCTACTCCACCACCACCCCCTATTCCCCCCAGCCCTCCCACAGGTATGCTGCTGCTCGGATGGGGTATATGGATAGGCTGAAACAGAAGAAACAAGATATTAACCCTTTAAACATGAAAAAACAGGAATGAATTTATGCATGATCCCTTTTGCTAGAAACACACAAACTTACAGGCCCCCATATTTCCATTTCCCCAGCTCCTCTTAGCTAACCAGGAATCTTCTTAAGCTACGTATACACTGGAAGCAATTCACAGCGATGTGGGTACCAGAGACCACAGAAAGTGGATGACAATCTGCAACAGCAAGTGACTACTGGCAATATAACTGCTAGCGACAGAAATCGGTGAGACCCCAAGATAAACTTTTCTCAACTTCCAGGCGAGTGGCTGAAGCGACTACCAATGAGAGTAAAGAACACCAATAATTGACATATGACCTGGTAGTAAATGCATTAGACGGTCACCGAGGCAGCCGGCACCTGGAATGTCTGAAAGCGACTGGCTGTCAGCTTAAAAATGATGCGCGACGGGCAAATCACTTCCAGTGTGTATGCAGCTTTTTAGTGTCAGAGTGATGATTAAACCATAAGTTCTAGTCTTTTCTGACATGCCCAGTTTTAGATACAAAAAAAGGTCACTATAATATATAAATAAAAACAAAACACACACATAATGCAAAACCCATCCAAAGTGAATTTAAGACAATTCAATAGTTGTAAACGTATTTAAGACATTTTAAAACTTTTTAGGGACTGAACACTCCAAATATATCAAACTCTGTCCGGGCCTTTTCCGGCCTCACCTTCTGCTGCTTCTGTGCATTCTGCTCCAGCCGTTGCCAGTGTCTCTTGGACTCCTGCACCATCTCTTCATGGGTGATACCTACAGGAAATGTTTGTCACAGCTCAGTCAAAACATCTTTTACTAGATACTGGGTTGCTGGTTAGTGTTGATTTTCATCACGTTTTCAACAGTACCATTGCCATGACAACATATAAATGCAGCAGGTAATTGGCAAGCCCGAGCTCTACTATTAATCACAGAAACTCTGTTTACTGGATTACATTTAATAGTCTGAACAATTTAAAATTGCAGCTATGTCTGTGTTCTACCTACCAGTGTCCTGCTGCAGAACCCAGCATTTGAGCTCTATAACAGAGTGAGCAAAGGAGCAGCTGTCCTCGCGCTGGCAGCCATAGCGGACCTCATGCCGGCAAATATCAAACTGGCAGAGGGGGTGCAGAGGACGCACCTTACTGTAGCGCACATTGGCTGACCTCACCACGTGCACCAGGCACCTGTAGGAGAGAAATGAGATTAAAGTACATGATGACACACTTGTATCACCACCTACTTCAGCCATATGAAGACACGGAAACTCCATTACACTCACTTGTTATCGTCGAACGGGTGTCGAGCGGTGAGGTTTGAACAGACTGCCAAGTTTTCTTTGCTGCGTTTGCTGATGATGCGCGGTTTACTGTCAAAACATTCCTATTAAGAAAGAAAGTCAATTAGTCAAGCTCGAGTTCCACATTTCCAAAAGTCAAAGTCTAAAGAGGAAATATGTCGAAGACTGGTCTGACCTCACAGAGGAACATGAACATGCCCATGTGGAGCTGCAGCAGTCTGGTGACGCTCAGTGCCCGCCGCTCCGTGCTGCCCAGTGGATCAAACAGTAGCTCTCGGCTCAGCGCGCCCTTCCTCTCCTGAGTCCACACATCGATCTCCTCCTGGCAGTACGCAAATGTACAGTTCTCCCCATACTGGCATTCCTGACGCTCCTGTACCTCTGTGGGACCCAGAGAGAGAGAGAGGATGTTCAACAGAATATAAATGTAATGGCGACTAAACTGCAACTGTGTCTGACGGATTAAATTTTCCTACTTTAACATCCAATGGGAAACCTACCCTTACAGAGCACAAAAGCCCCCAGGAAATTGTTCCGTGCAGGCCGGGGCCGAATCCTCTTCCAGGTGGGGTCTTCTGAGTTTTTAAGGCGACACAGCAGCACATCTCTTTTACAGCGATGTGCTGCCTCTGGCTGATACTTGTAGTCCATCACCCGTGGACCTGTGAGTAAGATGAGGAAAAATGAAAGATACTTATTATTTAAGAGGAGCAATAAGTGGCCCGCCTGTTAACAGGAAATGAGGGTGAAAAATGCCAAAACAATGTCTGGTATTTCTTACATTAAACACAGTGATGCTGCAGCACCACACTGTGAACATTCAGAAAATTTAGGACAAAGGGTGGCATGTCAGCGGTTGATAATACCAACCTATTCTGCTGTAACAGGCATGGCAGGCTTGCCGAAACTCATGTGTAGCAGCCAGAGGATTCCTGGAGAGCAGTGACAGGTTGGTTCCTGCTGGACCATTCTGAAGAAGAGCATGAGGAGATGTCATATAAAACAAGGTAACTAAATAACAATTTTTTTTTTCCTTGCAACACATGATGTCAAGAAAACAACTAAAAAGTACCCAAATGTGTGTTTTGCTTACTGCGTGTGCACTGTGGTTGCGCATTCCAGGGATGAAGCTGTGCGACACTCGTCCCCCTGAAGAACACAGACACAAGGACACTGATGTCAGACACATCATAACGGTGCTGACTCACACTGTCTGCTGATGATGCATATCTCAAGTTGAAGCCACCTCCCTAGAAACTTTGCTTTGGCATATAAGCAAGCTAAAGTCATTGTATTGGGTCAAAAGTACTGGAACAGTGAGGCCAATCCCTTTATTTTTGCTGCAGACTGAAATCATTTGGGTTTGACATTAAAAAAAAAATCAATATGAGAAAAGTTCAACATCTCAGCTTTTATTTCCAGGTATTTCCATGACATTATCTCCACTGTTTCACAGATGAGCTTGAATGTTTGGGATCATGAGCAGATCTGTTCTTTCTCCAAACTTTCCATCACCTTGGTAACGATTCATCTTTGTCTCATCAGTCCATAAAACTTCATCCCAGAATTTCTGAGGCATGTCTCTGTATTTCTTGGCAAATTCCAGCCTGGCCTTCTTATTCTTCTTGATAATTAGTGGCTTGCATCTTCTGATGGAGCCTTTGTACTTTTGTTCATAAAGTCTTCTGCGAACAGTAGACTGCAATACCTTCACTCCTGCCCTCTGGAGGTTGTTGATGTCACAGACAGCTCTCTGGTTTTGATGTTGGTCATTCCTATAACTATAATTGCACAGTCTGCACAGGCAAACCCCAAATCTGAACCTGACTCTGAGTGTAGACATTCAGCACTATTTATTGTTTGAATAATCAATGTAACAGGACACACCTGGGCATCAAAACACACCTGTCAGTCACATGTTCCAATACTTTTGCTCACAAGAAAAATGGGTGGGTTCAGACTAAAGGTGCTATCTTCTGACCTGTGTATCAGATCCAGATGTAAATACCTGGAAATAAAAGCTGAGATGTTGATCTTTTGTCTCATGTTGACTTTTTGATGTCAAACCCAAATGTTCTCACTCTACAGCAAAAAAATAAATAAATAAAAAACGGATTGGCCTCGCTGTTCCAACACTTTTGGAGGGGAGTGTATCAGTATAGGGATATCGTCTATAATGTACTTAGATCATAGCTTGGATGCTTATCGACATGCTTTCATTCTTGCAGCCACACTAAGTAATTTTAGGTGCAAACCATCAGATTAGAGCATACAGACATGAGCATTCCACATGCAATTTACTTTAAGCCCTTTGCAAGATTTCTTAGTTTAAACACTCTCTCTTCACAACAAATTTTCTTAGATCAGCACGTGCCAAACAACAAGACTGTTCATGAAAACTTTCCCTCTGTGCTCACCAGGGAGAGTGTACTCAGACAATGAGTCGAGCCCGCCAGCGGCGACTCCTGCCTTCCCTTCTCCTTCCATAGACGATGTGGAAAAGCCTCCCAGTGCGTCCTGCGCCTGGGTGGAGCCCTGGTCCCGCAGCGACGAGTAAGGATCCAGAGGGGACATGTCACTGATGGAGGAGCTAAAGAAGGCTTGGGGAAGCTGGGATGTAGGGGCTGGAAGGCTGGGTGAATAAGGAGGCCGGAGACCAACCGCTGTGTTTGGGAGGTTTGTAGGGATAGCACCCACTGGACTCTGGAGGGTGACACAGGAATTTGATTAATTAAGATCATTTCTGATGCAGTAAAAAGAATAGAAATGGCTACCTAGTGCAGTGGTAGTGCCGAGTGATTTCATTTTGTCCTTCACTCACCTCACTGACTTTCTTGGGAATGGATTCCAACAGGCTGTCCAGCTCGTCCTTAATGATGCTGCTGTTGCATTCATCCATGTGCTCTGACACCGGGACAGAGTATTGCATGGGAGGCACCTGGCTGCTGGGGCTCTCTGACAAGTCAGTGCACGAGGTTACCACAGTGGTCGCTGGGTCATCGCTAACTGGAATAGGAGTGGCCAAAGGAGCGGGGATGCACTGTGCACTGGAGAGGTCAGCTGAGAACAAGGAATGAGGAAACAATTGTCAGAAGCAAGTGGGAGTCTGGAGGTGAGCAGATAAGTTCTACATGTACAAGTTTGCCATACCTGGTGTGATGTCACCCAGAGATTCAATTCCATTGGAGGACATCTAAAGAAAAGAGGAAACCATCAGGCTCTCATTCAGCTATCACATTATATTACAACTTCTGTACAGTGACGACAGCACCTACCTCTCCAGTGGGTGGGGAAGTCTCCGCATGACTGTCACTTTCTGTGGCCGTGGACTCTGTCTGTGGGCTGACGTAGGCCTTACGACCCTTCAGGCCCAGTTTGTTGGCTAGATCCTGGGCCAAGTCACTCACCTGCCTGTCCTGGAAGATTAATTGAACACAAAATCGGACACTCGGGATAACTAAAAACAGCCACGAAATCCTCATATCAGTAACACAATATTGACGTTCTATTCCACACTTCTGCATTTATACCTGCACTAATTTTAAATTAATATGTCTTTTGTTTTAAGTGGTGATGACATACATTTGGTGCTGTGAGGAGACACTTGGTTCCACACGTGTAAGCCTCTCTGAGCTGTCCCATCTCCCTCAGACAGAGCGCTTTGCGGTACAGAGCCCTGCGACTTCCTTCTGATACGCACAGTGCACTGTCACAGTCCTGAACGCCACGCTCATACTCCCTCTGAGTCAGAAAAACATACCCAAAGATATAAGCTATACCACCAACAAAGATCATTTTATTAGGAAAAATTACACAACTGTATTATAATAACAATTCTACACCAACCTATAAACTTTTAACTATAGATTAATTTGAGACTCCATTCTCTACAAATTTCTAGTCATCCACAAGAACATCTTGAAGTACTTCTGCAGGTAACACACACACCCTGCATCCCCCGTTCTCTCACCATTTGGTAGTAGGCAGCAGCCCTGTTGACGTAGAGGCTCTCAAGCAGCTCATGGGGGATGACGAGAGCCTCGGCCTGAGCGTAGCGAGCAACACTGATCCCCTCGCCATACTGGTGGGTTGCTTGAAGCCAATCTCCATCCCGAAAACAAGAATTCCCTTCATCCAGCAAGTTACAGACCAACTGAGTCAGAAATGCCTGAGAGGAAAGTGTAGAAAGTGGGTAAAACAATTAAATGGGGAGTGAAATAAGGTGACATAAATCAAAATAAATAGAGAGGTAATATTAGATGAGTGAAAAGACAGGAAGAAAAGTAAAGGAATGAGATAAAAAGAGGAATGAGTAACAGACTGAGTTCACACCTCGGCCCAGGTAAAATTAGAACAAAATATGAGTACAGTCATGTGGAAGCCAGACTGTAAATACTACAGAAGCAAAATGCTAATAAGGAAGCTCAAAAACAAACAAACAAACAAAAAGGATAAAGGAGATGAGCGCATACCTCATAGCTCTCTGGCTCTGGGAAAGGCAATGAAGACCTGTGGAAAGGAGAGGCGTCAGAGGTCGCCACATGAAAATTTTGTGCGCTTTGCCATGAAATTACTGATCATCTCTAAATATTTCTCTCTTACTGGATAAAGCTCATTGCCTTCTGAATCTCCTCTCTTCTTTTCTGCCGTTCAGGATCCATATCCTAAACATGAAAACAAAATTGACTTGCAGCTGTATGTTTTTTGTACAACAGTATTTAAAGCTTTGACAGCTACAGGCAAATAACCACACAAGCACCGGTATCTGCTGCACAGCTATGTCCCAACCTACACCGAGGCCTGCCTTTATAACACCAGCCAGACAGCGGGGTCATGAAGTGGTGAAGCTGGCTGCTAACTGATGTTAGTTGTGTTAACAATTAGCGTAACCTGGGGTGGCCCTGTATTTAACGTACAACCCGCGGATTTTTTTAAGGGAAGCATTTAAGCGCCCCACAGACATTTAACGATAGCCAAAACAATACTGGGACTATGATTAGGTTAGCTAACGTTAGCATGCTATATGGACGTGTTTCTCAACTTGTGGTGAATACTACACGATTAGATATGAATATATAAGGCAGACAGCTTGTGTCGGGCCAGCAGTTAATGCAATTAAGTTGGAAAATAATATCTGAGTTTTCGTGCCGGTTCTTGGGATTAGTCAGTGAACGAAGCTAGCTAATTCGGCTAAATGCTAACCGCTGTAACATAGCTGTACTGTTTACTCCTCGTAGAAGTCACTTACGCCGTTATCGTCTCATTTAGGTAGTTGAGCTGGCACATTTAAGACGACACTGCATGGAAACCAGGTAAGTTAACTAACTTCATTTCTAAGTGTAAATAAAGCTAACAGCTAAACCACGTCGGACTCACCGAGAGTTCAGATCAGAGATGCCTTCACGGAGCGTTGGCGATAGCAGTCAGAAAAAGCAGCCAATTATCAGTAGATAACCATGCGCATATTTCTGCGTTTAGTGTCCCTGTCATTGGTGTGTGGACGGAGCACGACTTTTCCAGCTACTGCTACGGCTGCTGGTACATACAACTCATTGGCTGCCGTGGCTAGCTGTTACGGCAACAAGTATCCACATACAGGAGGCCTGTGGCCGCAGGAGGGCAGCAACAACTGTGTCACTGCTTCCGTCATTCACCGTTTGCCCCACAATGTTGGCATTTACGGTGCTGTGCAAAAAGTTTTCCAAGCAGCCAGACTTTCATGCAATTAATGTGGTCTTGAGCAATGGTTCTCCAGGGTTTCTAAAGGTCTTTCAGAGTTTGTCTTTGGACATTGGCTGCTTTTTTTCCACCCAGTTCTTGCACTTTTCAGAGGAATGTTATTTTTGTTTGTTTAACACTGACCTATGAATCATTAAAGCATAAAAAGGTACCTAACTCGAGAGATGAATCAGTGTTATGTTACTACATAATGTACAATGTAGCAAAGAACCAATTTCAAATTGTATCTTTAGTCACTTTGTTACTAGCAGGATGTCACAAAAACACATAAGTTGTTACCATTTCTTTAGTGGGATCTTTGAAAGTTTTCAAACATAACACAGTTTGACAGGCACCTTTTTGCACCAAGAAGGTGATTCTCAAAGAGCTATTTGGTGAAAACTTGGCATATCTCAGCATGGTGTGCAGTGCGCCCTTAAAATTTTTTTAGAAAACTGGACAAGTCGAGGACAAAAGAAGAAGTGGCAGGCCTAAAAACTGTCTACAGCAGATGAACAGTATCTGAAAGTCATCCCCTTAAGAAAAAAGGAAAGAAAAAAGTGCTGCAAAGACCTGACACAGGACCTGAGAGATGCATCTGGCTCTTCAGTGGATCTGTCTACTGTTCACTGAAGCCTCATCAGAAATGATGAGGCTTGAAATGAAGGGTGGCTGTCAAGACGTCATTCTTAAGATAAGAAAGCGATATGCCAAATTGCACAAGAACTGGACTGAAAATCAGCAAATCAACAGTGAGTGTCTACAGCATCTGTAAAGCACTGTCTGTCATGGTTTGGGGCTGTATTTCAGCCAGTGGTGTTGCGAATCTTGTCAAGATTGAAGGAATTACGATTGCAAAAAAGTGTTGTCAAGAAATCACTGCACCTATTTTCTCACTTTCCTAGCAAAATATAAAGAAATAAGAGAACGGGGGTCATTTTGCACAGTACTGTGTATAGTTTATGCACCCAAATCACATCATTATTAAAATTGTCAATTAAGAATCGTGTGAAGACTAAAAAAAAAAAAAGAAAAACTTGCAAAATAACTAGCAATTTTTTTAAGTCATGCATCCAGCTTAGAATTAAGTAAAATATTACAAATCAACAAACACAAAAGGAATATATATGTAATCATGAGGTCATCACAGAGGCTGTGCTCGAGCGCCTTAGGGCGCTCACCTAGACATTTGGAGTCATTATCCTTGTTTTCCACACAGAAGTGGCTCTTAGCTGTCTCCATCTGTACAGGTGTGCCTTTAAATTCTGGCATGAATTATCAGAGGTCTGCCTATGTGGGTCACCTTCTGTCCCGTCAGTACTGTGGGTGTCCTTTGAGGAGGTCTCTGGTCTCCTGAACTTTCGAATAAAGAAGGCAAAGAATCTTCTGCACATTGATTTAGAAAACAGAACTAGACCTTGCAAACGTTTTACAAATTCCTCAAACAACCCCAAACTTTCTTCTAGAAACAAAGAACATTTCAGCTATTTAAAGAATAAAAACAAGAATAACTTTATTGATCTCAGAGGGAAATTCATGTCTGACATACCTCATCTGCTATTTGTATGAAAATTGAAAAGACTCATGGCTGTAGGTATGAATTATTTTCTGTATCTTTTCATTTTACAACGGAGAGAGAGGAGTCTTCCAGTACTGATGTTTGTTTTGTTTAGTTTTTTGTTGCTTGTGTTTTTGTTTGTTCGAAAAACATGTTATAAAGTAGTTAGAAGCTTGTTTCTTCAGTGTCTTTTTCAGTGAGAAGAAAACACTCCAAGCTTTGTGTAAGAAGGCGGAGGTCAGGGGCAAACAGCAGATGGCGATAGTTCTCGGATGCTGACGACATAAACGAAGAAGAAGCCCGGACTTGACGTCACATCATTGAGCGGCCGGCGCGCTTTGCGGAAGGAGCGGCGTGTTGTCACTTCGTTTCCCCGGAAAGTTTTGTTTCGCGGTAAGGTTCTGTTTTGTGGACGGTTGTCTGCCTTCTAAACACAGTTGTGCGTCTCACAGACACGAGAATCACCCTCAAACAGACGGAGTAAACGCTCAGTGTTATTTAGCTCTGCCAGCGTTTCTCTTGTTACGCACTTGTACTTGTTAGCATCGGTAAAGCTAAATAGCTAACTTGGTTGTTGTTGATAGTCTTTTTTCCTCTTTTGACATTAAAAAAAAGTAAACTTTCATTTTTAGCTCTTACTGAACATTGTTTGGCCTTTTTTTGTCCACGCCTGTATTTAATCGTATTTATGTGTCTAGTTAAGCTTATAAAATGTGGCATTTCTCCGTTTTTGTCTAATTTGTGACTGTCTAGAGAGTCACTATGGCTTCAGATGACATTGCTCAGCTGGCTGATGCTCTCTCCAAGACCCATGTTGCTGATGGAGAGTTGAGCTATAGAGGCCTTGGACTGAAGCTTGACAATGCAGAATCAGGTGAGAAGGTTCTGCTTTGTTTTGTTTTTTTGCCCCCCGGTATTCACACCTGTGTGCTGTAGACATGAGAGGGCGATCCTTGTTTTCTCTTAAACCTGACAGCGTGATCTCTGTGCTTCCAGCGGAGCAGCTGGCCCGCGACATCAAGCAGCACCAGGGTCTGAGAGCGCTGTGCCTCGAAGGAAACACCCTGGGAGTGGAGGCAGCCCAAGCCATTGCCAAGGCACTAGAGAGCAAAGACATGCTTCAGGTGCTTTCTTAGTTCATCATTTCAATTCATAGGAAAGCGTCATTTATCATTGGGTTTTGATTGTTAGTAAAAGCTTTTTCAGATGATTTTTCTTAGTTGGCTAATATTTCAAATACATATTTGCAGTAATTCCAGCTTAAATGTAGAATACAATGTTAACAAAAACTAAAAGTGCTTTGTTCCAAAAATTCAATGTATGTAAGAAGCATTAATACTTTAAGTTGTCTGCCTGTTCTTACAGCAATGAAGCCACTCCCCTGCAGTGTGAAGCTTTTTTTTTTTATTCTGTTAACATCTTTTTGTGTCTTTTAGAGATGCTACTGGAGTGACATGTTCACTGGAAGACTGCGCTCTGAAATTCCACCAGCCCTGGTGAGAATTACAGCCACTGAGTTACACTTATAGTTAAAGGAAGAGTCCATTCCCGCATACTCTTGTACTCTTAAATATCTCATCAGTTTGCAAAATTTGCTGAGTGATGATGTTCTCTTACTCTTCTTGGAGTTTCCTTGTATTTTAGTGCGTCTTCATACACGCATAATCTCATGTGCTTTATATTCTTGCCTGTTTCTGTGCCATCATCAGAGGTCCATGGGCAGTGCAATAATGAGTGCAGGGGCCAGGCTGACTGAGCTGGACCTGAGTGATAATGCCTTTGGGCCAGACGGTGTCAAAGGAATCGAGCAGCTGCTTAAGAGCCCGTCCTGCCACACCTTGAGGGAGCTAAGGCTCAACAATTGTGGTATGGGGATTGGTGGAGGAAAGGTGAGCTCTCAAAAAACTACAGTTAGATCCATAGATTGTTGGACAAAGACATTTATTTATTTACATTTTAAATTAAACAATCAAGATTTGATTGAAGTGTGGACAAAAAATTTGCATTAACATTATATATTTGAACTGTGAAGTGCCGTCTGATCAGTTTTGAAGCATTTGGCTGAATCTGAGCAGAGAGTAAAAACCTTCACAAAACATTTCACAATTCATCCTATCAGCAGTCGCATCATCAATAAACACTAATGAACCAGCTGGTCAGTCAATTATCCAATACCCTTGTTGGACAACTGACCAACAAGCAGGCCTCTGAAAATGGGGGATTGTGTATAAAATTTAATAATTCCCAAACAGTTAATGCAAAAACTTTTAGTAAAAACTTTTGAATTAAAGCTGAAAATCTGCACTTCAGTCACACCCGGAGCAACAACTGCAAAAATTGTGGTTTTGTCCAACAAATTATGGATGTAACTACAGGTTCCTTCATATGTTCTCATATTTCTGCACTGTAGTTCAAACAGTGGCCATGTTTGTATGTTTAGATCTTGGCTGAAGCCCTGATTGAGTGCCACAGACAGTCATCAGCCCTTGGAGCTCCACTCAGATTGAGAGTGTTTGTGGCAGGGAGGAACCGCTTGGAAAATGAAGGAGCTACCGCCTTGGCCAAGGCCTTTAAGGTATGAAAACCTCATATCCAAAGGAATTGACCTTTCAGTGCATTAGGGGGAACTGATTACTCTGAACTTTGGCCTGGCTTGACCTGTGGTGGTGGTAGTAGGTTTGTGCATGTGTGGGTACAAAAGGAAGCACACCATCATTTTCTTAAGTTATTAAATAATATAGTAAATGCTTTGTAACAATAACATAAAAATAATCATCTGCTTTAGTTTTAGTTTAGTTTTAATCTCGTTTGTCTGACAGGCACCCAGTTCTGGTTCTGTGAATTCTCTGTGAGCGTAGTGTATAGGCACATGAATCAGTTCTCCAGCTGCCTGAAGTTCTAGTTAAAGCTTTCAGTGGAGCCTGTCCGACCGTAACACGAGAATTTCTGGAGAGATAGCTAAATGATATTGAGGACTGCCACAAAAACTATCTGGTCAGCCAACAACATGAGAAGGGCCTCAGTTAGCTGGTTAGCAGTCACTTAACTTTAAAATAAGAGTAACTGTTCACTAGTAAATTCATTCTGAGTAATGAGTAATGCTAAAATACGTCACAAAATACTAAATATACCTGTACAACTCAGCCAACTACATCAGTGGTCAGTATATCAATACATCTAGATTTTCAAATATTAGAGAGTTCAGCTTTCTCAGTTTTATATTACTGTAAATGTGATGTCTTGCTGAATTTAATGATGTTATTGACTGTTGATTTTTTTTGGGGGGGGGGGGCGCATTTATCTTTAATGGTGCACTTTCTCTCTTTCATGTCAGCTGATGGGCAGCCTTAAAGAGATTCACGTGCCCCAGAATGGAATAAACTACAAAGGTGTGATGGCATTAGCTTCAGCCATGCAACATAACCCAGAACTTCGAGTGCTCAACCTCAATGACAACACTTTCACCAAGAAGGGAACGCTGGCAATGGCACAGGTGAGGTCTATATATTTTCAGAAACTCTCTGTAAGCAGAGAGGATCTTTATCCACTGTGTTTGAGCCATTTTCCCCAATCCCCTTGGCCTTGTAGGCGCTGAGGCACCTCAGGAACATCCAGGTGATCAACTTTGGTGACTGTCTGGTCCGTTCTGAGGGCGCTATTGCCCTCGCTGCAGTCCTGAGAGAAGGACTGCCGATCCTCAAGGTGAGTGCACCGTCATGTCTCATGACTCGGTATCCTTTTGTGTTTTCCCCCCATCAGCAGCCTATCTTACAGTGCTCTCAACTTTTCTTCAGGAGCTCAATCTGTCATTTGGTGAGATCACTGAAGCGGCAGCACTAGTGGTGGCTCAGGCTGTCACAGACAAACCTCACATGGAGAAAGTGGATCTGAACGGTATGCACACTGACTGTGAAATGGATCTTTGTCTTTTTTGAAAGGGTGACTTAAAAATCCTGCAGAGATGTGGAGAAAAAAAAAGCATTTATAGTTTGCAGAGTTTGAAATTGGTTTTGTCTGTGACTGTAACAGGGAACTGTCTGGGAGAGGAGGGCTGTGAGGCTTTGAAAGAAGCTATGGAGAACATGAATAAAGGAGACATGCTGGCATCACTCAGGTAATGCATGTTTTTGCAGCATTAAGAAATCCATGGAGTTGATTTTGGTGTTTAACTGCGGAAGCATGCAAATGATTTAAAACTTTGCCACAGTGATGATGAGGGAGAACCTGATGAGGATGATGAGGAAGATGACAGTGGAGAGGATGAGGATGATGTCGACAACATTAGTGACGACTATTGTGAAGAGAATGAGGAGTATAGTGAAATTACAAAGGAAAATGGAATAACAACAAATGGAGACAGTCCTGTGTCACCTGACAGCCCAGTAAGATGAAGATTTTCTAAACGAACAGCTGTTGCTTTAATGTGATTGTTGATCTGTTTTGAACATTGTTAAATAACTTGTTTGTTTGGACATGCAGCTCCCAATTACTTCACACAAATCAGAAGGAAAAAAAACCCACAAGATTTCTCAGCAGTGTCCTTGTGTTCCTCCACAGGCAGAGATCACTTCTTTCCTCAGCTGCCCCTCTGTGGAAAAACTTCTCCAGCTGGGAGAGATGAGGACAAACCTTCAGCAAGAGGTTAAAAGTTTTTTAAATAGTAAACAAAGTGTTTGCAGTATGTTTATTTTGCTTATTGAACAGAGCCAAATTTTTTTTTTTTAGTGTGCTATATTGGGCTTAACCTGTTGCTCAGATTCTTTTCTCTTCTCTCCAGGTTGACGCATCTGAGCCACACAAAGCGGCTGATGTCCTTTTGAAAATTGGCTCCTTGTACAGCGATGATCCCGAGACCAAGACTGCTGTTCTAGATACTATTGGTGAATAAGTCACACTTATATTGGACCTATTCTGCTCCTTTTTCTTTTTCTGTTCTTTGACTTTGTCTTTGGTGCAGCCTCTCAGTTCATGTGAACCAAGCTCCTCCCCATTTAAGCCAATGTTTATCTGATTGGCTGCCTCTCACAAACAAGGGTTAGACAGCAGGTGGGTGGGGCTTCTCTGCTCACAGCTAGAGCTGTGTGTCTGAGATGACCATTTAAAGGATATCAACTTTCACTGATGCCATAAAGAGCCAAGAGTAGAAAAACTGAAGCCTGAGCTTTGGCTCATCTGCACAGACGCTGCCGTCATTATTTGAAACTTTGGCCATCTTTAATTTTGAGTAGGTACCATTGTAACTGTGTATATAATACTGATTTAATAAGGAAAAGCAAAGTAAGTCCCCTTTTACTTTTTACAGTCAAACATTAATACATCACAATACGCCTTTTAAAACTTCAGCATACAGAGATTCCTCATATATAATTCCACTGAGTGGGTTGTTTATTAGTGAGGAGACCAACATGTAGTTTTCTGTTGTTGTCTTCTTTTACATGTTCAAAACTGTTGAGGAATTTCATTCTTTAAGTACTGAGTGATCTCTTTGGGAGCAGAGTTACCCTGCCACTGCCTCACGTAGATGCAATGTATCACTGTGCTTCATAGATGCGGTGTTGAAGAAGCTCGTCTCTGGCTCAACCCTCCAGTCATACTGCTTCCTGTCCACGCTGCTGGTCACGATGGGACTACTGAAGGTAAAGCAATTCCAAGGCTGCCTCCTCTAAGAAACTGGCACTATTTTAGGGACTTGGAGGATTCATCATCCTGTGTGAACTCGGGCTGCACTCCTGAGTGTCCATATTCACAGAACCATAGTATCAGACATTTACCCTAGAGAGTCTGAAGGATCAAGCTGAAGTGGAATTTAAATCAAATCAAAGCTAGAAAATCTAAAACCATTCCTGCCATTTCTTTATATTTTTATTTTTCATAATTCTTATTAAGAGTATCTTTCCCCTGGAATGTTTTCAGACAAATCTGCAATGATCAGGTGGGAAGCTGTTTTAAATGTGATGAATTATTTATTGTGGATCTTTTTTATTATTATTTCCAGGGAGAGGGAAAAATAAAAAAGGCATTGCTGGTCCCAGGTCAGCTGTTGTGTTTGGAACATGCTGTCCAGCAGGAATACTTCCCGAAGCACCACGCCTCACTGCTTTACATCTTCCTGTCCAAGTAGGGCGATCTTTTATCAACAACTTAGTTTAACCTTTTATTCCTATTTAAATGTAAATGCTAACCTGTTGCATGAATGGGACTCTTCAGGAACGATGGAGGTCTGAAGTCGTGCGGCAGTGCCACAGAGAGGCTGAGCTCTGCTTTGGAGAGGAGGTGCCACGATCAACACTGATCTCATAACCAATACCAGCACAGGGGCACACTCTGCACTCACATTCAGTCTTTCACCTTTGAAACTAGCAGGGATGATTGTTACTTAAAGGACAAGTCCAACCACTGATATCTGCTCTTGACTTGTGTATTTTATGAAGGTTTAATGGAGACTGTCCAAGAATGTCTTAATTTTTATTTTTCTACTTTTGCTTAGGACATATTTTTATAGAAAATACATATAAAAAAACAAAACAAAACTGCACATCAATTAGACAAGAGATTAATGTGTTTAAAATAAACTGACTGTAACTTGAAGTGGAGCAAACATAAAATATATCTACGTTTCTTAATATATAGTTAAAATTTACAAATAAATGATGATACAAAACAGAATTGATTTCAGACAAGTCTCCTTATACATCTGTGGAAATGTCTGGATTAACATAAAATGGGCATTTGGAATGTAGAATAAATCCTACCAATATGGCAGACATTGGTACAACTACTGATTTTACTTTTTCTGTGAAAACGTGGTTCAGGAGTGCTCAGAGAGAAATGGTGATTATAGTAATCTATAAGTCCAAATAAATAAAGATGTGGCTTTTTGAGCATTATTTGAAAAATTCTTTGTTAAAGGGAAAGAGAACCAACTTTAAGGACAGTCTGTTTATTCAGAGATATCATTGTGCTGCTCATAGGGTCCAATCTGCACTGCAGGATCACAACAATCAGGGACCAGAATCACTTTTATTTGCAGTTTATGACTTTATGCTGCACAGCTTCCTGTGTATTACCTCATATAGCTCTGTGTGTGTTGGTGGCCTGGTGAGAATGGAATATAGCATTTAGATAATCTAACTTGAAGAACTTCATTAATTCCTTCATTAATTTGTACTGAATTCTTTGCCTTAAATATAATTGGTCTAACAAACCTGTGTCCTTTGGTGTTTGAGTGTTTTCACGTTTTTGCTTTGGTACAAATGAAGATAACAGGTGCACTGGAAAGTCACGCCGTGGGGGGGGGGGGGGGGGGGGGGGGGGGGGG
>JAVDPK010002010.1:287816-335236 GCA_034780415.1 Cichlasoma orientale
TAAACAAGACCCCCCCCCCCTCAAAAAAAAAAAAAAAAATCCATTGTTGCCTCCTGACCCTCACCTGAATCCAATGAGGACCCTCTGGGATTGCTGCATCTGACACCACCAAATTATATAGACTGTCCAGGAGCTCACTTATGCCCTGCTCCAGGCTTGGGATGAGATCCCCCAGGACAGCATCCACTGTTTCATCAGGAGCATGCCCAGATGTTGTCTCATGCTACCAGTACTGACAATAAAACTAGCGAAAAAGCAAAACCAGAGAAAAACCAATCATTAAGGATCAGGAGAGAACAATGGTCTGTGGTCACTACCTGCAAAACCACCAAAGTAGGGGAAAAGGATTCATTGTGGTTTATGCTTCCTGACTGGACAATTCATAATGTATTCCTGATCTTTAACTGACTTTGTGCTATACTGCGGTGATAGAGTGAGTCCATATATATGTTTTTTGTTTATTTCTTAGTACTGTATAAGAAAGCTACAGTCTTTAGTGTTGGCAGTGAGGTGAAAACGCCTCACTTTGTTAAAGGACTTGTTCAACCCCGACTCTGGGGCGCAGTGAGCAGACTGCAGCAGTGGGAGGCGGAGGCGGGGTTGTTGGTAGGCAAGAAGCAGTCGTGAAAGAAGGGGATAAACGGAGTTTGTTTTGGATGGGGGACAACCGGGGGACGAGCGGCGGAGAGAGTCAGCGGCCAGTAACGATCTGCAGCTGGACAGAACCGCCACGGTGAGTTTGCGCGTAAAAAGGATTGCTGTAATATATTTAATAGATTTAAAAGTACTACATTTATTCAAGCGGCACCAATGTTGTTTGATGAGCACCTGAACAGGCCGGAAAATGAAAGTTTAATACTCGACGCTCGGTTATTAAATCCTGCGGACGCACTTAATTTTATTTTACGCATTTTGTTTTGCGTCAAAAGGAAAATGTTTTTCAATAACGAACCTCTTTTTTTTTTTTTTGTAATATATACTTGAATTGGAAAAAAAATGCAAGCGGATATTTACCTGATTTATATTCAGGTTTTTGTAGTGATCGTAGTTTGGGCTCCCTGCCCAGAGAACACATATTTTAAGGGGAAACGCATTTTGGCACAACCCCGGCAGAGAAAGACACTGTGCGCCTTTGTGCGCGGCCGGTGCGGCCGCTCCTACACGGTTTGGTCTGTTGATCCCCAGAGGGACGAGGACAAACAGCCCGAACCGAGGAAATTCCTCCGTGTCTAGTTTCTTGGGTCCTTTCTGTACAGGAGGTTGCTCGAAGAAAATATGGTATCCTGATAAATATGAGCATACCAATTTCATTCTTTTTAAACGAGTAGTCAGCTTCATTTCCCCGCTGCTTTAGATAACACCGAAAAGGAAGAGTTTCCAATTATTTTAATCTATAAGGAACAGTTTAAATCAATGGAAAGGTAAGATTTTCACACATTTTTAAATCTTTTGCACCAACCATATCATTGCTGTTGACTTCAAGTGTGCATAACAAACGAGTTAATGAATTTGACTTTTGTGTTATGCAGTAATCGGTCGGTCAGTTTTAACAGAAAGGTTTAGTCATGGCACCACTGCACGTGTCAACATTTCCAGGGTCCAAACTGTCGAGTGTGGGGCTGTGAAGCGTTTCATGTCCATTCCTGAGGATCAGCACTGTTGATCCAACATGGGAATGTGGTTTTAAGGCATTCCAGTAAAGACTATGGCAGACCAATCTGACCAAATATCATTAATCCCCAAAAAGTGCCGAAGGATGGAGATTTTCTTTTCTTTTTTTTTTTAAATTAACTTAAGCTTTGGAAAGGAAAAATAAATGAATGTGACACACACACACACACACGAGTCCTTGTAGGGCTTTAGATGTAAAACATCCCTTTGAGAGTGACAGTCCTTTTCATTCTACTGTACTTACAGCTTTCAACCTTTTTGCAGGCCGATGTAATTCCTCTTCATATAAAGATACTCAATTACAATTATATGTCTTGCATCTATAATACTTAAGTACAAAATTGTCAATGAAATGTGCTTAAAGCAGCAAATGTAAAAATACTTCAGCCCCTGATAATTCGAGTGGTTTGAACAGCAGCACAGAATGGACATAATTATGTAAAGTATCTCAAAACTGTACTTAAGCTCTCTTAAACAGATCAGATCCAGAGAATGTTCAGTGTCCTTTACTATTACTCCAGCTTCTCTCTTGTAATAAACCCTGCCCTTAACAAGCCCCACCCCCCTTTCATGTCATTATTTCTGTAACTGGAAGTTTGTAAAACTAACATTTGAAAGTTGAGTAGTTTCCCCAAGTTGGGCGTGTTTACATTAGACAGCTGACATGAAGGTGTAACAAGGTTTTTGCAAACCAAATTAGGGAAACTAGAAAACTAGCTGTATGCGTGAATAAATGATCATGTAACTGATCCATTATTTCTCTGCATGGACCTTAAACATTTAACATTACAATTTGACATATTATGTGGCACGGCTAGAAGAGTGAATGAGTGCCGTTTTCCCTTCAGATGCACCTTCTTGATTCCTTTTGGATTCAGCTGCTCCGCCTGTTGCTCCTCTGCATCCCTGCGGTGCACACGGCAAAATGCCCACAGGAGTGCGTCTGTGACCAGATCCAGCTCACTGTGACCTGTGTCAACAAGAACCTGACCCAAGTTCCTCCCACGATTGATGAGGTATTTATAAAGATGTACACTGTTCCAGAAATCCTAAATCATGTCAAATATAAATTTTAATGACCCTGTTTAAGAAAGATAAACTTTGGGCTAAACTTTCAAGTTGTAATACTTACTATCATCCTCTAATATATAATCTCCTTTCCTTATAGATCACAGTGAAATTGGATCTTCGTGGTAATAACATCCAAGAACTTCCCACCGGGGCTTTCAAACACACTCCCTACCTGACTCACCTGTCCCTGCAGCGCTGTAATATCCACAAGGTGAAGGAGGGGGCATTCCGCAGCCTCGGTCGCCTGGTCTTCCTCAACCTGGCCAACAACAACATTGAGATCCTCTACCAGGTATTCACAAACTTAAACCGTATAAATCCCATTATCACCTTCACAGTGTTTACAGAAGTTTACCCCACCCTTTTCAGTGCAGCAGAGTACAACTTTGTCCTTGTGCGTTTTTTGTGATTCTAGGAGTCGTTTGATGGTTTGTCTTCGCTAAAGCAGCTCATGATCGACCGTAATCGCGTGGAAGAGATCCAGCCTGGAGCGTTCTCTCAGCTTGGCTTCCTCAACATGCTCTCGCTCACACACAACCACCTGGTCTACATCCCTAATATGGCATTCCAGGTACCCACACTAAACCATCTGCTCGAAATACTGCAAAATGGAAAATCCCTTAAAGGGATGAAGAAATCTCCTGTTGATGGAGTCTTAAACAAAATGCCGACTTCCTCTGCTTTCAGGGTCTGCAGAACATCAAGTGGCTTCGTCTTAGTCACAACTTTCTGAACTACCTGGACATTGAAGCCTTTGCCGGTCTGTTCACGTTAACCCGCCTCAGCTTGGACCACAACGAGTTGCAGTTCTTCCCCACTGAGACCATGACCAGGTAAGGCCACTAAGTGCTCAGGACTGGAACTAAACAGGAATCTCACACTGACTGCAGATCTACACAGAAACTAAATGATGACAGTTTTGTGAAATAATTACATTTAAAACTTGAAAGAAAAATTTAAACTGGGCCCTTACTTAACTGCAAAGTACAGGCTCTTTAGGTCTTTTCCACACGCTAATGGTTCTTAAACTCTTTTTGACATTCCCCACTTCAGAAGCTGAAAAAATTTCACAACAATGGCTTCATTGTTCGTACTCACAAGGTATATCAGTCTTTGATATCCTATCTATTGTCTTTACCAGCTGTTGTTTCCTCCTTCACTTTAGTCGGCATCATTAGATCTATTAGGCTGGTTGATACTGTAATTGAGGGTTTTATTTAGGCTCTCCTATTTCTAAAAAAGAAAATTCTTAGGTTGTCAAAGAAGAGACAAGCTGTATGATATAAATGAGTAGAACGAACAAACTCAGAAGCCCAATAATTTTTGTATTTTAGGACAATGGACAGAAGATCTTTTGTTAAACTCAGATGCCTGGTGTCTGTGTTGGAAATTATCTTCAAACAATTTTGAGTAATAAACACCGCTCTCATTTCCACCCTTCTCCATCCAGACTGCCAGAGGTGACCCGTCTCGATCTGAGCTACAACCCCATGACATACCTGGGAGAGGAGGTGGTGTCCATGCCCAAGCTGACCCACCTCTTCATGGACCACATGTCCCTGCAGGACCTGGTGAACACAGCTGTATCAAATTCCCCCAGCCTCATCCACCTGGACATCAGCCATAACCAGCTGCGTGTCATCCAGCCCTTCGCTGAAGGGTCGCCCAAGCTGGCTCGCCTCAACCTGGCGGGGAACCCCATCCTCTGCAACTGTTACCTGCGTCCCCTCAGGTACGGTGGGTCATTGTGGGTCATTCAATGACACCTCAGGAAAGTAATCACCACTTTGGTCTTATTTTCTTTTTTACTACTCTGCAGAGAGTGGGCTATCCATAACAGAGTGAAGCTGATGGGGACTTGTGGCGGACCGGCCCATCTTTCAGGTGAGAGCCTGGATGCTGTCCACCCTCCAGAGCTGAGATGCCAGAGTCAGGAAGCCATGCTAAAGGCAGAGTTTGAGGAGGCTACCAGGATCACAGCACCACCCACCGAAGAACCGAACAAAGTCAAATGTCCTGCCAACTGTGTCTGTGAGGTGAGTGGGTCATATGAGGTGGACTTTGTTATAGAGAAAAAAAAAGGACTGATACTGTTTATGTCTGTTTATACCTTATTTAATGCCTTCCATATTTCCTACACTGACTTTAACCTCTTTACTTGCTCTTGCCAGTGATAGTGGGGTATGACTGAACACCTTAAGGATGAAATTAGAAAACCAATGCCACCCTTAAGTCTGTAAAAACAGCTGTTGATTTTCCTTATTTCCGAGTTCAAAGTTTTTAATCCACCTGAAGGTCACTGATTTAAAAAGAATTTCCTGTACTTTTGTAGCCACTGTGAGGGTGAGAGATAAATGTTACAAATGTAGAGATGCTGCATGTTTTCTTTTTTAAGCTTTAGATAGAGCAAGGTTTGATGTTTTTCTCTATGCCTGCCCATTTTTCCTTCTTGATGGTAACTTGTGCACTTGGCTTGAAGTTGGCCTCTAGTGTTGATCTCCACATTCCCATTGAGTTCCTGATGAAGGCTCTTAGAATCCGGTTGATCTGGTGCAGTTCTAGGCATTCCAGGAAGCATTGAGTCATAGGATTTCTTGTAATCAAACCAGGCGGTTGTCTAATTTGACCTCTGCATTTCCATTAACTACCCGTCTGCAGGCGGAGACGCACCACTCTTCGTGTGAGAACCGTGGTCACACTAAAGTTCCTCGCGGTTTCTCTCCCAGCACACGTCTTCTGGACCTGCGTGGCAACCACTTCCACTACATTCCCAGCAACAGCTTCCCCGGTGTTGCACAGGTCGTGTCCTTGCACCTGCAGCGCTGTAAAATTGTGGAGGTGGAGGGAGGAGCTTTCAGTGGGATGAAAGGACTGATATACCTGTACCTGTCTGAGAATGACCTCACTTCCCTGAGCCCAGATGCCTTTAAAGGTCTTTCACAGGCAAAATTACATTTGTATTTGTGGGCGTTCAAACAAGAATCAAATTCACCTTTTATTTTTTTTAAAACCACAGGTCTCCCTCAGCTGACTTACCTCCATCTGGAAAAGAACCGCTTCACCAGCTTCCCCAAAGGTGCCTTCAAACCGGTGCCCAGTCTGCTCGCACTTCACTTGGAGAACAACTCCATCACTAAGCTGGAGCCTGGTATCATGACCGGGGCTGAGGGTTTGAGAGCTCTCTATCTCACCGGGAATGCCATTGAGCATGCGTCGCCCAGGGCTCTGGACCAGGCAAACGACCTTGATACACTCCACCTGGGAGGAAACAAGCTCAAGGAGGTGCCCACCGAGGCGCTGAGGAAGGCAGGGAACCTCAGAGACCTCAGGCTGTCCAGAAATTCAATTCGCTGGATCGGACCAAATGCTTTCAAACCTCTGGAGAGGTCACTGAAGGAGCTCTACCTCGATAACATGAGACTGGAGAAAGTGAGTGGGCTTTGTAAACTCTACACACCTTTTTATAAGCAATCTAGATCTTTTCAAAATGAAGTTCTCTCTCTCACTGTAGATGTCACAGAGCGCACTGGCAGGACTGGGTCCTGGGTTGAGGAGTCTTTTCTTGGAGGGCAACCAGCTAGAGGAGGTGCCTGACTTCCACCCACTCACCGCGTTGGAGGTCATCAATCTCGCAGACAACCCTCTAATGTGTGACTGCCCCCTACTGCCACTACGCCTGTAAGACAGCTGCAGGGCAATAGTGTAGCAGGATACGACTGGGGTTTGAACAGTGGGAGTTTCTAATGAGTGAAAATGTTCCTCGGGTATGGATGTTGTTAATTATAGGATAAAAAACTGTTTACATCTCCAAAGATGCATCTTCATCTGTTAAGATTAGCTTTAAGGCCCACTTATTACACCCACTGGATCAGTAATATATAAACCTAAATAAAGTGAAATAACTAACACTAGTAACTAATCTGGATCTTTCCTCTTCATCTAGGTGGATTGAGAAAGTCAACCTCAAGGTACGAGCCACCTGTGCCAATCCCCCTGAATTGAGGGGTCGAAAGGTCAAGGATGTCCTCACGTTCAAGGCCTGCCCTGGTGGAGAGAGTCTTCCCTCTGCCCCTGCTGTCACCCCAAAGCCGGCCAAGGCACCCAAGGCAACCAAACCCAAACCAATGCAACTCAACGGCCATCGGCGGGTCAAGATGCTCAAAGCCAAATCCAAAATTTACAAGAGTCCAACCACAAAACAGAGTGCAGCAAAGAAAGCCGCTAAAAGCACAAAGAGACGCAGCATGGCCTAAATCTGCCGTCTCTGGCGTCGCGTCTGGGCTTCAAAACATCAGCACAGAGCAAAGGTGTCGAGGTTAAACACTGAACTCTGAACTGCAGAGGCTGAACTCTATGTCACAACAATTATTCTTGCTGTCTTATCAGTACAACGTTGAACGAGATCATAAAGACTTTGGACAGTTGCATTAATTAGCTATATCTTGTTGCTCTTTAAGAGGTACTGTTAGGTCCATGAGTATTTGCACAATCACCTTTTTTTGTAGTTTTGCATCTGTACTTCACCACAGTGGATTTTAAATCAAACAATTAAGAAATAATTGAAGCGCACACTTCTAGCTTTAATTAAAGGTGTTTATCTGTTTAGGAATTGCAGTTATTTTTAAACACAATCCCCAATTTTCAGATGCTCAAACTTAGTTGAACAAATACCATTTTAAATATAAAGTTTTTAATACTTGGATGAAAATCCTTTGCGGTCAATAACTGCCTGAAATCTAGAGTCCATGGACTGTAAAAGGCTGTCTGATCAGTTTTGCAGCACTTGGGTGAATCTGAGCAGAGAGTACAGCCCTGTGCACTTCGGTCCATCCTGCTGCTTCTATCAGCAGTCACATCATCAATAAACACTAGTGACCCAGTCCCACTGTCAGCCATACATGTCCGTGCCATCACTTTCCTCCACCATGTTTGACAGATGATGTGCTATGCTTCAGATCATGAGTTGTTTCTCTCCTCCTCCACATATTTCATCTGCTTAAACTGTCATGACATAATGAGGGAACAGGCTTCACCTGGCTTGCCAGTTCACTGTACACTTATGTTTGGGTGTCTGACAATGGGAGAATTAAAGCTGAAAGTCTGCATGTCATGATTCTGATAAAAACTGCTTTAGGAGTGTTTATGGGAATTTTTGACCGTTCTTCCAGAAGCACATTTGTGAGGTCAGACACTGATGTTGGAGAGAAGGCCTGGCTCTCAGCCTCCACTCTAATTCATCCAAAGGTGTTCTGTCAGGTTGAGGTCAGGACATGTGCAGGCCAGTCTAGTTGTTCCACACCAAACCTGCTCATCCATGTCTTTATGGAGCTGCTTTGTGCACTGGTGTGCAGTCATGTTGGAACAGGAAGGGGCCATCCCCAAACCGTTCTCACAAAGTTGGGAGCATGAAATTGTCCAAATGTCTTGGTATGCTGAAGCATTAAGAGTTCCTTTCACTGGGACTAAAGGCCGAGCCCAACTCCTGAAAAACACCCCCACACCATAACCCCCCCACCACCACCACCAAACTTTACATTTGGCACAATGCAGTCAACGAGTACTGTTCTCCTGGCAACCACCAGACCCAGACTCATCGATCAGATTCCCGGAGAAGTCACTCCAGAGAACACGTCTCCACTGCTCTAGATGTTTGTAGAAGCAGTCTGCATGCCTAGGTGCCTGGTTTATACACCTGTGGCCATGGAAGTGACTGGAACACCTGAATTCAGTGATTTGGATGGGTGAGTGAATACTTTTGGCAATGTAGTGTAGATTGAATTGTACATAGACCTCATTTTAATTTTTGGCCAATTTTAATGTGAGCATTCGCCATACTGTGATATTTAACAGTACATGTATGACAGAAAATAAGGAAAAGCATAAAGGTCCCCACTACAAAGATGGCAATTGAGGCTAGTTAACCTTAACTACTACAACATACTTAAAGTTGTAAAGCATCAAAGCACATTTAGACAGTATTTTTTTTTTTTTTACACAGTTGATTGTAAATTTACAATATAAAAGATTAAAAAACACTTGTCTGATGTCATTACAACCCAGGAAGATGTTCATAGTACCATCTATGGATTTTCTCTTAGTCACATTTCGGAAACTCTTCTTGATACAATGTTTTGCCAACATATTTATTACATTCATTGAACTACAATGATTCTTTTATTGTCTACGTTTCATCCATGGTACTGTCATTTTCCTGGCTCCACTCCTCTTTGTCCAGTCTTTCATTTTCAGTCTGATCCGTGCTGCTGTCACCAGTGCACCTGTCTTCAAGTGATGCACCGTCTTCACCCGTGCCTTTAGTTTTACTTTGCGCCGTCTTTTCATGTGCTCCATTTTCCAAACTGCTTTGCTCTCCTTCTTCCTGTTTGATTTTGCTCACAGAGACTTGCTGAGGGTTATCTGGGGGCCTAATGGGGGTCTCCATCTCCATTTCCTCCACTTTCACTCGCACTGCAACAACTATGGAGGCACAATTAAGTCAGCAAATTACCAAAATGGGCAAATGGCATGCAAATGAGGTAAAAGTGACTTACTCTCCTGCTCCTCTGGCTCAGTCTTGGGCTGGGTGAGTGGCACTTTTGGAGGAGTGCTTTGAAGACTTTCAGTGTGCTCATCGGCATCATCTTGAGATTGGTCTTGAGACAGCCTCTTTTTTGGGTTCTTCTTTTCTACAAAAAAAAAAAAAAAAGATAATTTTTCATAACTTCATATATGACATTAACGACGCAAATGTACTTTTGTACATTTCTGAATCAAACCTACTCTTTCTCCCGAAAGCAAAGCGCCGGCATTTCTTGTTCCGCACCAGCTGCTGTTCAATAAATTCAGCTGGAAAACAGGATGAAACACCAGTCACTTTGTTACACAGTCAGAAACACCTATACATCACTCAGCAGCACCAGCCGGTCACTTCTACGTGTGACAATTTGAGACTGGAGCTTAGTGAGTGTGGTGAACTGCTGCTGTATTTACATGTAATTTTAATCAAAATTGAAACAAACACCTTAAAAGGCTCCTTTTATGCCAATTTCCAGATGTATATTTTTGTTGTTGGACTCCACTAGAAGAGTGCATTATTCCTAGAAGGTCTGTGCCTGAGATGACCATATTGAGAATATCCTATCCACTCCCACTGACGTCACACAGATCCACGAGTAGGAAAAAAAGAAAAGCTTTTGGCTATTTGATTCTACTCTGGCCTTTAATCAAAATGCTCCAACTCTGTTGCATTAACCCACAGCTCTTCAGTGACTTTATATGTTGTAGTACACTGGGCGTTTCAGTTAGTGGTGCTTACCGAGTCCAGGAGGTGACTGGAGCTGGTAGCCCATGAGCTCACACCAGCCAACGGGGTAGATGTCTGGAGACTGGTGGTCAACCCACTGGTCAAACTCATCCTCCCAGCCGTCGAAGTGGATGAGGAGAAGGCGGCCAACGCAGCGCTTCACGGTGGCCACGCACACGAGCCGTGGCTCCATCAGATCCACGGCCTCCAGCTTCATGTTGGGGGAGTAGCTGTGACCTGGGTAGTCCTGAAAGAAGTGTCATGTTTTTAACCCCGAGTTTGAGTGTTTACATCCACAGAAAACTTCAAAACGAGGCTGTCCTGGCCCCTTACTCTACTTATCATGAAACAACAGAGCATGATCACACAGTCACCCTAAAACAGAGCGCAACGTCACACTTGTTTTAGTCTTCCTGTCTTACAGCGTTAAACAGTCTTGCGGGCGCAGCTTTTGCTTTGGTCTCCTCCAGGTACTTCTCCCAGGTGAAGGTTTGAGCATCACAATCTGCCAGGAAACAGAAATATTGTTCTCATGATTAATCTGCTGCTGGAGTTTTAGGTTCTTTGTATAAAGTGAGACAAAATATATCATGTGAGCACCAGCAGATAAGTTGAATTATAAACTAAGAAAAGGGGGGGGGGGGCATACCCGGAGGTACTGTGAGAGGGATGTTGTTCTTTTTACAGAAGTTAATTGGAAGAATGGCATGAGAGGAAGCATGGTAACAAAACCAGTCTGAGCCATTGTTTGATATGGTGCCATCAATGCCAACCATCAGGTAGCCATCTAACAGCACCTGGGAAGAGTAAAAAGAAACAGAGTCAGACACAGGAAAACCAGGGGTAGAGATAAAGGCAGAAGAGGAAAGAAAGTGTAATATTTCACATGATCAGTAATAAATCTCAGTAATATACCACCTCAGTGCATCTGATGCTTTAGGACTTTATTTTTCTAGGCTCAAATATAGAGAACTATGTGGAGTACAGACAGGGACTAGAAAGAGAGAGCAGATTTCTCCCTCTCTTCATTGGCTCCCTGTTAAATCTAGAATAGAATTTAAAATTCTTCTCCTCACATACAAGGTCAGGCCCCATCTTATCTTAAAGACCTCATAGTACCGTGTCACTAGGGGTGTGTGACATTGACCAAAAATCACATCTCTTTATATACCTCTCGATATATTTTTATGCGTTTGTAAGCCTGTTGAGCCTTAAAGGATGACATCCATCCATCATCTTCCGCTGCTGGGGGGGTTCCCATGATGCCCTGAGTGTTTCTTCTTATTCACCTCTTGCTCATAGGGGGGGTGTTTTGATTGTTGGGTTTTCTGTGTAATCATTGTAGGGTCTTTACCTCACAATATAAAGTGCCTTGAGGCGACTGTTGTGATTTGGCGCTACATAAATAAAATAAATTGAATTGAAATATATTTGGTGACTCATTTAGCAAAATTTCTATGTTTTAATTCCATTTGTGAGAGCGGTGCCATTGATTTATTAGTGACTGACTATAAAACTTCCGCTGCTGCTAACCACCTAACAGCAGGTTGTTGTTGTGGCTTCATAGCATTTATCTGCTTGTCCGGCAAGTCTCTCGTCAGCATATTTCACTTCTTCTATCATGTACTGCCGCTGATGTTGGCAGGAATACTCCAACAAGAACCTGCAGCAGGTGGAGAACTGGTTCAGGTCCTGCTATGCCGAGCCCAACAAGGCTTCAGAGGAGAGTAAGAAGTACCAGCTGCAGTCAAAGATGAAAGCGTAGGAGTTAATGCGCAGGATGAGAGGCTCACTGGAGAGGCTGCTGATTATATTGCTCACTTTAGAGGCGATACCCCACTAATGGAATTATTTAATAGTTTGTTTAGGAAAATGTGTGCAGATCCTGGCAAGATGAACCCAGTTACAAAGAGATCTAAATCTCTGGGATACACCTTATGTATGTGACTGATGATGGGCTAAGTAGACACACACACAGGCACACAAAATCAACAACAGCTGCCTTACCTTGTGTACTGTGGCCACACAGATACTTCCCAGGTTGAGAGGGTCAATGGCCTCCAACTTCATTCCTTCTTCAAAGAAACTTTCCTCCATGTAGGTGAACCTCAGCTGAGGATGACACGTTACATTCAAGTGAAAGATTAGTAAGAATACTGATGGATATTTTAGCTACTTTCAACTACTTTTGGGTTTGACCCAAACAATCCACAGCTTTTGTAGTTTGGAGCAGAGCATGCGGAAAAATTAGCTATTTATTAAAAAAAAAAAAAAAAAAAAAGGATCAGGACACAGATTACAATAATTTTCTAAACTATACCACAATCCAGTGCAAATTTATATAGTACACTTAGACCTTTATAACAAAAGAAGCCAAAACAGAAGAAAGTAAGTGTTAGATCCATTAATCAATTCGGGCTTTGAATCATATGTTAGTGTCCATATGTTTCCTTACCTTTTTAAAGAGCATGAACGTACTGTCAGAATTACCCTTGAAACCACTGGAAGCTTCCAAATTGTTTGCTATAAAAAAAATAAAAAAAATAAATTAAAAAAAAAAATGCTTCTCTCTAGGTTGAAATAAATATCTTCAAAATGTAATTACCTGTTAAATTCTAAATATTACTTTTTTTTTTTTTTTTTAAATCTTCAATATCACGTATTTATCTCAACATCTGTGCAGTTTCACGTCACAAAAGCTTTGATTGTCCGGGCTGACTTTCAGTGATGATAAACAACATTATCCAAACAGCTACAACTTTTTTTTTTTTTTTTTACTGCTGACTGCTCAGTTGGCTTGTATGTATTCTTGTTCTATATCTTCAGTTTTATCTTCAGTGAAGACCCAGTTTTTATAGTTACCAGGTGCTTTGATATCATGACCCACTTTTCTGGACCAGCCTATCGGGTGCAGGAGGGGACTCCACATGTGACACCAGAAATCAGAGATCACGTTCTCAGGGGAGTCACTTTGGTCTGCGTACACCAGCCGCAGACGACCACCGACATTGGAGTCCACGATGGCGACGCGTGTCCGGCTCACATGTTTGGGGTCCACCACCTCCACACGCATGCCAATCCTGAAAGAGTTCTTCATGCTTTCTGCAAGCTGAGAAGAGCAAAAGAGGGACGGTGGCAAAGTGACAGAGATGCTGATAATGTGCTAAATTAATTAATTAAACTACTACAATTACCTTCAGGTAGAAATCAACAGGCAGTGTGTGAGCGCCCACCAACTTCTTCATCAGATACTCTTTCCAATCTGGGATGTTCTGCTTCAGATCTACACACACACACACACACACACACACACACACACACACACACACACACACACACACACACACACACACACTTCAATTTAAATTCAATGTTATTTTAATAACCTCCAACCACAACAACAGTCGCCTCAAGGCACTTTATATTGTAAGGTAAAGACCCTACAATAATTACAGCGAAAACCCAACAATTAAACAACTCCCGATGAGCAAGCACTTGGTGACAGCGGGGAGGAAAAACTCCCCTTTAACAGGAAGAAACCTCCAGCAGAACCAGGCTCAGGGAGGGGCAGTCATCTGCCACGACTAGTCGGGGGTGAGGGGAGGGGGAGATGGGGCAAAAGACTAGGTTTTTCCTGATAAAAGTCTAATGGTTCATCTTTTAAGTTCACTGGGTTTGTAAAGACATATTTCCTGTCCTAATACCACCCTTTTATTCACTTACAGTGCTTAATAAATTTATTAGATCAGGGATGAGTTGCTGCCCCAGGTGGACGAGTTTAAATATCTCGGGGTCTTGTTCACGAGTCACAGGAGAAGGGAGCGGGAGATCGACAGACGGATCAGGGCTGCGTCTGCAGTGATGCGGACGCTGCACCGGTCTGTCGTGGTAAAGAGGAAGCTGAGCATGAAAGCAAAGCTGTTGATTTACCGGTCAATCTACGTCCCTACCCTCACCTATGGTGATGAGCTTTGGGTAGCGACCAAAAGAATGAGATCGCGAATACAAGCGGCAGAAATGAGCTTCCTCTGAAGGGTGGCTGGCCTCTCCCTTAGAGAGGATGAGGAGTGCAGCCATTCTGAAAGGGCTCAAAAGGAGCCAGTTGAGATGGTTCGGACATCTGACTAGGATGCCTCCTGGGCGTCTCTTGGGTGAGGTGTTCCGGGCATGACCTCCTGGGAGGAGGCCCTGGGGCAGACCCAGGACACGCTGAAGAGATTATATCTCTCGGCTGGCATGGGAACGCCTTGGGGTCCCCCCGGATGAGCTGGTGGAGGTGGCTGGGGAGAGGGAGGTCTGGGCTTCTCTGCTTAGGCTGCTGCCTAAACTCAAGCATGTTTATTCAGTGCAAACGAGATTCATTGAAGAACCAAAACCAAACCAAAACAAAAAAAACACCATTACCCAACCATGGCTGCAGTATTCTGTGGGAGCACGGATAAGAAGAGCATTTCAAGTGGAAAGATTTCAAGTGTGATGATTCGATCAGGAGGGAATAATATACGTCATATTAGCACTAAGCAATTATGAAGGAAATTAAAGAAAACAACACAGGAAGACCTGTGAAATACACAAACAGCAGGAATGTCCAGTGAACTTACTTTACTGGAAATAAAATCATTTTTTCATCTCGCCAGTGCAAGAGGTCCCTGCCTACTTCTACACCCAGTAAAACTGTTGGTAGAAGGCTCTTCAGCTGGGGTCAAGACCCATTACAGCTTTTTTTTTTTAAATACCAACAGGCTAACACTGTTTACTCATCTAAAAACTATTTTTTTATTGTTTTATTCTGTAATGGTGTCTTTGGTGTGTTGCTACTTGCTCTGTCTACTGATGAGATCCGTTTCTATGGTTAACAATGGAAAAGGACAACACATTTGTCAATTTTCATTACTTTATACTTTTATAATTTTATTCTGTTTCTTCAATTCTGATTCTCTCCAGAGGATTGCTTATGCATTTAACTGTCAGCCGCTTTCTGCATCTCCTCATGGTTTTGTAGGATCACCTTTACTGCAAATCATATCAATAAAATTACTCAAACAGACCTTAAACAGAAGCTTGTGAGTGTGAAACTTTATGCCATTCCACTCATCATTTCTCCAATCACAGAGCTGCTGATCAGCACACATTCACATATACATTTCATCTAGTCAATGACCATTAGTGCATGTAATCCCCTCAGATGACTAAATCCAGATTGGCTAATCAATGATAATTCTCTTGAGACTTTAAAGAATTAACCAAATCAGTGATACTAAGACCAGCCCATCCTGTACCATCCAGTTCATTTTGGATTTTTTTTTTTTTTTTTTTAAATGCCCAAACAGAACACAGGCCCCAGTTTTTGATTGTGAATCTTCACCTTGTGGTGGCACCAGCAGCTTGCTAGTCATCGCGCACCATCCGATCGGGTTCATCTCCCCTGAAACGAGACTGCACCAGAAATCATGGCTGCTGTCGTGCTCAAAGCCTTCATATCTCAACAGAGCTTTGTATCCTGTAGACAAGGAAGGAGGGGAAGAAGAAGAGTTACTTTCTTGCCAATATCTCTACCTTACCCAAATTTATATTCCACTGTTCCCATGCTGACCATTTAACAACCCATTTACTCCAGGCAAGAGAGACCAGAGTTCTAACTGGTAGTACAAACTGGCTCACAATCTTTTTTTTTTTTCCTTTCTACAGTTCACAGGTTACTGCCTGTAATATGACACGTGTGACCTTGACGTTGAGCACAATTTTAGCCAAAGCCCATTGGGTAATCACTGTGTGCAAGTTTCACTAAAATCTGACTAATACTGCAGGAGACAGGGATTCTTGTGAATTGTGGACAGATGGACGGCCTGATGGGTGAACAGAAAGACACCAAACCATAGCATAAGCTCAGTAGTCCTTTGGCTGGATGACACACATAATCCGTGATCTCTGGTCAACAGGACCACACACTAAGTTCAAACTAACTAACTGACCCAAGTTAGCCTGCTTATGCATAATTACCTTCCTATTAACAATATGCCACATTTGGATGCATCTGACACGCCAGCAGCTTCATTGTTATTAGGGATTGGTCCTAACAGCTATGTTAGAAGGTGTTGCACAAATAGCAGCACCATTTGTCCAGACACGTTTCAGTACTTTGGTATTAGCCAGTCTCATATCGATACACATTTAATACCCATCTTTGGGAGGAATCCCTAGCCAAAACAGAAACTTAAATGGTCATAAAGTTGTGTGAACAGATTCACCATTCTGACTCTAATCAGTGGTTTTGCCCCAGAATGGCTTTAAAAGCTCCATTCATCATTTGTACTAATGGCTCACACAAGGTTTCATAACATTAAGGTTTCTTTTAGGCTCAGTTCTGAGTGCTGACACCATAAATGTCTGTGGCTCATCCCAGCAGAGTGCAGTACAAATGCTACAGTGATTCACATTATGGATACAGTCATGTAAGGCAAAACGGGCACACTTCGCTTTGGCTATCATAATGAGTAGATAGGTCTTCCATCACACTGTTTAAACTGTGTGCAGCAACATAGCTTGTTCACACATTCACAGAACTGGCTGCAGTAAAGAAGGTGATTATCTTTTTGGGGGTAAGTGCCACATTTGCCGTTAAAGAAACCCACCAAAAATTTCTATTCAGGACTCTTTAAGTGCTCGAAGTCTGCAATAGAACTCCTAACGGTTTCTTCTGGTTTTGAATCCACCTCACTTTATATTCAGGACCATATGAAGCACAGCAAACCAATGTAGAGTATTAACATGCAGTTTTAAGTTCTGCAATTGGTAGGCTGTGTTACGATTTGCCTCTAACAAAGAACAACCAAAGAAAAGAAGAAAAAAAAAGAAGAAAAATGCATTTTGTTTCATGGTTTTTTGTTTCTCTAGCTCAGATTTTATTCACCAATGAGCAACAAGAGAATACATGTGACAGTATAAAATCTTATTTACAAAATGAGTGGTTCAGTGGTGTATCGACCTGTTAAACAGTGGCGGAAAGATGTACACACCTGCAACCTGGATAACAGTAGCAATCCAGTAGACTTTACTGGGAAGGATGGCGTTCGTGTTCAGGACCTCCACTTTCATCCCCACACTGATGTCATCCCACTGGGCACACAGGGGAGCCTGCAGAGGGGGAAGAATTCCTTACAGATCAGCTGTGTGAAGTGTTTTGTGTGCTCTAGTTATATTTTCCAGGAATTTAAGATATTCAGTGTTCTGCTTTGTTTTCTTCTCCTGATGACAGCTACATATAAACAGCAATAAAATCCCAAATAAGTAATTTCACATCTTATTTCAGTTTTCCTTTTACTACTCTATTAAGTAAGTTTCCTTAACCATTAAGAAATGTGGGCCACCCCACATTGATGAGGTAAAACAGTGTTTTCACAAAGGTTTAAAAGAATCTGTCCATAACTATAAAAGCTATAACTTTCTTATTGTAAGTGTAAAAAAACTGCAGACCAGACTCACATGTCTGAAGCAGGAGACGGATGCAGCAAGAGAGGTTTCCCTCTCCAAGTAGGCGCCCCAGTCAAAAGCAGCAGCAGCAGCAGCAGCAGCTACACAATGGAAGGAGGTGCAGAAAATGACTCCTCTAGAGCAGCTTTGTATGATTACAAGTTCAAAATCACCCTCATTTATAACAAACTCTGCCTTTGGGTAGACCTTCAGTTCATCTACTGTCTGAAACAAGCTATTTTAACTCCTTCCCTATTCAGCCACCATTTTTTCTGATTGGCTCCCCCTCGTGAACAGAAGGTGTCCAGGTTCTTTGGCACCATTTGCAAAACTCATGAAAAGAACCTGTGTGTTTTATTTATGTCATTTAAATTCGATTTGCAGATCATCAAAACACTTTAAGCTAAGGTTAAAACTTTCCTCCTAATGGCCTTGAGAAGGTCACAACAGTTTGCAGCTTATTTAGAAGTGTTTCGACTGGGCTTTTATACCCTGGGTTGTTAACTTTTGTTTAATGTCATGCAGTGCGTGTGCTCAGTGACTTTACCATCAACTCCTGTTTGTGCCGGAGGAGCTTTGTTCACTTTATTCAGCACAGTAGCTTTTTTCGTTGGGGGCCTTCCCTGAAGAGAAAAAAAGTAACTTGTCAGAGCCTCTTCTGTGCACACTGCTGGCATAAACCGTGAGAAAATATGGTCAATGAGCCACACTCCATAACTGCTGTCTAGGATGAAAATGTTTTAGGGAGTTTGGTGAATTTTGGTTATACTTCCTGATGGGTTAAGACAAATAGCACCAGCTATGCTAGGCCTCTGATGGCATAGCCTTAATCCTGCAGGTGCTGCGTGTCAGCAAGATTATGCAAAGTTGAATTTCATGAGGCTTGGACAAGGATTGATCATGGACAGAGAAAGAACCAGTTACATTTTGATGCATATTAACCCCCCCCCCTTTTTTTTTATGTTTTTACTGCAAAATGTGCAGTCTGCAACGGGGGGGGGGGGGTCTTCCTCCCTTCTTAAGGCAACCATCCCTTTAAAGCTACATTTTCCTGATTGGTTGCCCTTTGCAAACAGAAGGTTTGAACAGCATGTGAGTGGGGCTTCTGTATTACCGTCCTCATTATACAGAGCCAAAAACAATGTCTGAAAACACGGGCCTGAAGCCTGCGCTTTTGCTACACACTGAATGCTCGTATCCGGGGTTTCAGCTGAAATGTACTGCCATGCTTTCCTGACTAACTCACCAGCTCCTGCAACCATGCGGCGGTGGGGTCACCGTAACCTGAGGTGTAGGGATGCGTGAACTGCGTGGGGACGGCAGTGGATTTAAGGAGCCGGCCCCGGCGGGTCGTTACGCTCTGCACATCGTGATAGTCGTCTGGCTGAAAATGCTTCTGGCACACGAAGAGTTTGCCGAGGACATAGCGGGGGGTCTTTACGTCCATGCTCAGGGTAAAGAGCCATTGTCTCACCCTCTCCGGGTCGCCAAGTGGAAACCGATGAAAGACGACGTTCGGCCGCTTTATGGCGAGGCAGGTCTCGACGCAGCACTTGTGAACCATTTGAGTTTATTTAAATAGAGACGTCTGTGTCGCGTTAGGAGAGACAAATAAAGACAGGACACGCAGCCTCATAGGTCACTACTGAGGTTTTTAAGTCCAGCGCGGGCCTCTTCTTCTTCTTCTTGTTATTTTTCTGCAGCGCTCACAGGTAAACAGACTTTTTTTTTTGCGAATACTGCCACCTTGTGCTCGGTATTACTAGTTATGGGAACATTCGCTTTAAAAATTCCAATGCATTATATATAACAATCGCTATAATCATGAGGCAACCATGTTGTTTACATTTGAGCAATATTGCTCAATGATGATTCATTGTCTGTACTGTTTATTGCCATGAGGCATCCCTGATCAACATGATAGGCAATGCTCAGCCAATCAGAAGCTGGCATCACAGACTAATCAATAAGTCTGCAGCCTGTTACTTTAAACAAACCGGCTCTTTACCTAGAAATTTGGGATTCCCCACTTTCTCCATTTCAGTCAATAATGGTCAAATAGGTATAGCCAATCACACAGCACAATATGATCACATGATTAGGCTAAGCCAATCAGGCATGAGAAAGAGGCTGAATATTATTAGCATATATTATCATAATATTATCAGCCTGAAATCCTCCATGTTGTTTACTCTCCACCTCACATAAATACAGCCAAAGCCTACAAAGGGTACTAAGCATGCAGGAATATGAATATCATGTTGCACATATTTGAAGGGTGAAGAATACATATGCCAAATGTCATGGCTAAACTCTGTATGGTTTTGGAGCCTATAGACTGGAAAGGTAAAACCTCACAGACAGACATATGGTATCCTCCTGCTTTATATCAGACGGGAGGATAATAAGTTAAACCAAAGTGCATAAAGATTTAGCCATATTTTGTACATTAACATAAAAATGGAAAATGAATTTGTTTTTTTTTTTCCAGCTATGCTTTCTGTTAAAAAAAATTCTGGGACATAAAACACAAAGAATGGTTTGAGAGCTATACATTTATAAATCCCATTTTCTATTCAACATCAAAGACATTCTCTGATAACAGCACTCACCTGTTTTCTCTCTCTGTCCTTCTGTCGCACTGCCTGACTTGATCTGTGAGTAAGCTTTCTCTTTTTGGGTGGCATGACTCGGAAAATAGGAATGGCATCTATGAATATTTTTAAGAGTGGGACCCTCTCATTCTGTGCCTAGAAGTGGACGTTTCCACATCCATACTGTCTCTCTCATGAGCCGGCCACACTGCACCTTAGGATCACCTGATTAGGCTGAGCGTATCAGGCACGCGTGAGAGGCTGCATATCATTTGCATAATCATAGCATTAACAGTGAACGACACCATGCTGTTTACCTTCCACTTCAGAAATATACAATATTCACAAACCTGCTGGAATATGAATATCGTTAGATTTGATTAGACTGTGTATACATGTAGAGCCAATAGCCATGTAAAAAAAAATAAATACAAAATTTCCTTTTTTAAATGTGTGAATTTGCTGCTGTTGCTTCCGGTAATTTTTGATCATTTATAGCTTTGTGGCGCCCGTTGGAGAATGCAAGCTCTGTGACAGTGTCAATTTAAAGTCCAAGGCTATTTTTAGAAACCTGCTGAAGCCATTCGTGTATTCAGTTCAGGGTTTGAAATAATTCTGAGGTTTTTGAAACTAATTAAAGCAATTCCACAACTGCCTGAGCTGCTGAGTGACCCTGTCACACATGGCAAAAACAGTAGGTCTCTGCCCAATCCAATCCAGCACCAATCAGTGTCAAACTCCCAAAATGTTAGTCTCATTATTGAATTAAGCAATGTATTCAAACTACCCCTCTGGTGCTCCCCAGTGTTCAAAAAAAAAATCATTGTTTCTTGATTTAAAAAAGAACTAATAATAAAAAAAATAAATAAAACCCTTTCTCACCTGCAGACGTGCTAGTATGGATGACTTTTTGGAGTTTGATGAATAGGAACGTGAGCAGGATATACTGCAGAAACGCTTAGTCTTGGAAAAGAAGTTGTTGATCTTGCCGGTTGTTCCACACATCTCACAAACCACTGTGAAAAATCAATAATGCAATCAAGAGATTTTTTTTTTTAAATATAAAACATCATCAAACTTTGTTAATAGTGGGTTGCTCTCTTTTCTGTTAACCAGCACCTCACCTGGTCGCTCATCTTGCGGCTTAAACCCTCCTCCTCTCGAATGTCGTTCGTTACCTCTTTCATTAGTATCATCACGCTCTGTGGGTGCCTTGTCATTGTATCCAGCCTATAAAGGGGGGAAAAAAACCATCCCACCTGTAAACATCCAAGAATTGCCTATGTACTGTCTTTCTCTCTCTGCAGTGCAGTTAGTACTACTCACACTAACGCTTTGCACTCTTGGTTCAGCTGTAATGGTCTTGTGTTGGATAGAAGGCAGGCAGCTACTGCAGCCCGCGCCTTTGCAGGAAGGACAGTGCGGACGTACAAACACTGTAGGAGCAGCTCCCGGCCTCAGTTTTAGAGGCCCTGTGGGCAGTCTGGGTTCAAAGTACTCCTTGCCAAAATGCTCACTGCAAAGGTAAGAGTTTGGTGTGGCGACCCACTGCGTGCGGGTGCGCTGGACCTGCTTCTCCCATTTTCGAAACTCTTCAGGGTCCTTGGGGAATTTAAACAGCGTTACGCCAGCTTCAGTTGTTTTTCCACATCCATAGGCCACACAATGGTAAGGCATCCTCGAACCTTACAGCATGACCACCTTTCATGGATCCTTTCTTCTTTTGAGTTATGGGGTTTTGTTCTATGAGCTGTGCAAAGGAAATAAATAATTGGAAGATGATTTTCTTTCTTTATTTCCCCCACACGGTAGCAATTACTGTTAGGTTGCACCAACTTCTAGACTCAAGAGCCAAGAAAGCAAATGTGTTGTAGAGATATGACAGCAAATAAAATATCAAATCTACTTTTTAGTTATTTTTTTTTTAAATACTGCATTACACTGAAAAGTTACACAGTAATTTCACACTCACATAAATGTACACCCACCACTTTCTTAGGTACACTTGTTCACCATTAACTTGTTCCTTAACATAAATATCTAACGAGCCAATCACATGACAGAAACTCATTGCATGTAGTCATGTCAGGATGACGCGTTCAAGCTCAAGCTGAGCATCAGAACGGAGAAGAGAGTGAGATGATTTAAGCGACTTTGAACAAATCTACATTAAAATAATCGGAAGCTTAACATTTTTATTCTGTCAATAAGATCAAGATAATGTTTAACGAACAACAGACGAATGAAACATCGATACAAACCTCTTCTAGACTGAAGTTTGCCAAGAAAAAGTGGTCATTTTAGTATATATATATTTCTAATATTGCTTTTAAACCGCCGTGACAGGTGCTCCATAAGTTGAGTCAAAACGTAAACAGTGTAACTACTTTACATTACAGCCAGCTGATAACACTGCTAAAAGCACACGTGTGCAGTTACGAAGCTCGTTATTACTTCAAATGGATACTTACAGGAGGTAACTGAATAAAATGTCTCATACACCTGCAATTGGATTTGGGTATGAACTGTTCAGCTGTATCTTCACAATTGCCCGGTACTGTAATGTGGTCGCTCAGCTTTAGCGTCACTTTGTTACGCGCGTATAAGGAATTCTGGGAGTTGGAGTTTCAACGAGAATTGGTAAAGAATACCGGCCAGTCCTTCTCTTAATCACAAATAAATAATTTTACAAGCATTAAGGTGTTGGAACGCTGGTTTCGTTCACTAACTGTTAAAATAAATGCTACTAATTGTAGCGGGGGCAGTGCAGTGGATTTTTAGTCGTTTACAAGAAACAGTCTTTTTTTTTTTTAAAAGAAGGTTGCACACATCTTCTTATTCAATATTTATTCTTTAGCATTTCCGCAATGTAGAGAACTAATAAACATAACAAATAATAAGGAGAAATAAACAGACTTCCATCACCCAAGCACCCAAGTGATGAAAAGATTTTCAGAATATGTTTCATAATTTAGATTACTCAAAGCAACCACTGTTTACCTGGAGGACAACACCGATAGCGACTGGCAGCATCTCTATGAGGTAGTCATATTGGTTTTCATTTTAACATGTGCCATTTTTTATGCCCCTCCCATAACTCCTACTGGCTTTGCAGTGGCAGTGCAAGAGTGTTTGGGTGCTGATGGGGCGTAATTGCATCACCTGATAAGGTGTGGATCAAGTCGTTCTCCGGGTTGGCTTGGGAGGGACACCACTGCTTGCAAGTTTTAGCTTTGAATATGTAATGATTTAAATAAAACCAATGTTTCTTAAAAACAAACAAACAAAAAACTCTGGTGCTAGTCTATTTTTATGTTGTTTATGTAGCTAGGGTGTGTCAAAGGTTAACTGGTGGAACTTCTTGACTGCCTGATGTGCTGAAAGCATCAGTTGTGTTGTTCGGAAGTGACGTCTATATACAGCAAGCAGTCCTTTTTGGCTGCTGTGTAGTTATTCCGATTTTGGCAAGAACTGTTCAACTAAGTAAAAAGAACTGGTAGTCTGTCATTACTTTAGCACATAAAGATCAGGTAATCTGGACAATTTCAGTCTTCAAATGCAGTCATAAAACCCATCAAATGCCCCTCTTGAAGAGAACCCATTCGGGTTGCCAGGCTCAGAGCATTCATCTGTGCTTCTCAGAGATGAAGCTGCAGAAACATCTCAACATCAACATCAACATTTAGGAGGAGGCCCTGCAGAACCATTCCTCATGCCCCTCATGCCCCAAAAGGAACCACTGCTAGATGAAACCAATACAAGAAAAAAAAAACCAACAACTTAGGAATGGATATTAGACCATTTGAATGTGATTGGCAGCAGCAGCTGTGTCCTGATGAGAGGAGATGAAGTGATGGTACAAATATTACTATGAAACAGTTATCATGGTCCTGGGCCTGTGACCCAGTGTTCTCAGTTTTTTGAACTTTCATCTTTTGTTATTTAATGTCTCCCAATGTCTCTTAAGTTATTATGGGGTTTTGAACCTTTTTTCTTATAGTTTCTGATTGATTTCCTTGTTTGTATCCTCAGGCCTTAGTTTCATGTTCTGATCATTCTTGGTTATAGTTTATTTATATTTAATTCCTGGCTTCCCTGTGCTCTCTATTTCAAGTCTGTGTTTTTTGTCATGTCTGTCATTTCCTGTTTTATTTTGCTAGCCTGTTAAATATTAAAGTTTATGACAGTAAATTTGGAAAAAGACTGAACAAGCATGGCTTGTCTGGAAGGAGAAAGCCTCTTCCCTCTTAAAAGAATATGGCAGCACTTAAGTTTGCAAAGTTGCATCTGAACAAGCCACAAGACTTCTGGAACAATGTGCTTTTGACAGATGAGATCAAAGTGGAAATGTTTGACCATAATGCACAGCACCATGTCTGGAGAAAACCAAACACAGCAAATCGGCACAAACACCCCATAACAACAAAGCATGGTGGTGGAGGGGTGATGATTTGGGCTCGTTTTGCAGCGACAGCTGACCACAAACTCCTTTGTTTACCAAAGTATTCTAGAGACAAATGTGATGCCATCTGTCTGACAGTTAAAGCTAGGCCCACATTGGGTCAACAGAACAATGTTCCCAATGTTCTACAACAGATTATGACCCAGTCAAAGGCCAGACCTCAACCTGACTAATATGCTGTGGAGGGACCTTGAGAGAGCGGTGCATAAGCAAATGCCTGCAAACCTCAATGAACTAAAGAAATTGTGTAAAGTAGAGTGGGGCAAAATTCTTCCACAGTCATGTGAGAGACTGATAAAGTCACACAGAAAACAGTTACTTATAGTTATTGCTGCTAAAGGTGGTTCTACAAGCCACAGAATCATGGGGGTACTTAGTTTTTCACAGGAGTGCAAAGATTCCTGCGAAAACTTCACACACAAAGGACTGTTTAAGGAAAGACATCCCATCAGAGTTTTAAAATCTGCTTATATCTGGCTCGTCAGAGAGTTCACTATAAGAGCTAAATACATGGAAGAAAGATTTAGAAACTGACATTGCAGCAGAGGATTGGAAATTGTGTTGAAACTCAAATGGTGAATACACACCTCAGATTAACACATTATAACTGGTTAATGCAAACATAAATGTAACTCTTGCCAAGTTTAACCACAATAAAATGACTAAATGCGCAGAGACCAAACGTTACACTCTGGATTAGACAAATGACACCACACCTTCTACTAGAAAGAACAACATGAGGGCAAATGAAAAATATTTGAAAAGGATCTGGGACCTTTCTTGAACTTTGTGAATGGTGTGACTCTAACAGTAAGGGTAGCAGATGTGTTTTATTGTGATAGTTTTTTTTTTGTGTCTGGAGTTCCCTGTGCTGTATCAGAAGATAAGATTGTTGTTCATTCTTTTTTTGTATTGGTTGCTTTTTTTCTGTTTGTTTTAGCATGATTGTTAAAGAATAAAGACATTATTATTATATTATTATGGAACAAGATGCTTCGGAAGCTAGAGACAAATAATACCAATGATTTTTTGTGACCCTGCAACCTTTTATTTTTTAAGCCCAATCAGGTTAATGAACAATGTGATTATACATGACAGCACTTAAATCTAATGGGAGGAAGACTTTCCAAAGAATATTAACTGGATCCAATTTTGTGCATATTACTCAAATTGCCGATGAGACTTGGTACTTTAATACCTGCTGTTTTGCTTCATACTGAACGTGCAATATGATAATCTGTTAATCCCAAAGAAAATGTAATTAATTTAACATGTAAACTTGCCAACATTTGCAGATGTTGATGTCACTAATTTTGGAATGTTACTAACAATGGTGGAATGACCACACCTGGAGGATGTTCATGCAGTATTGTTTGTTTGTTTGTTCGGTTTTATTTTAGCTAATAAACTACAGATCAGACTCTAAACTATTTTTGTGTAATAGGTGAACATTCTGACTTTATGAAACATACTTCAAACCAATAAAATCCACCTGGGTCCCCCATACCAGGGCCCTGCCATGTTCTGGGTCCCACGATACCAGATCCAAGCCCGGCCCATCTCTGAGGGTAGTCCCTAGCCTTTCCCTGCAACCAGAATGGTCAACAACAGGACTTCTATAGAAACTTCTCTGCACAGGGTCTTCCCAAGTGTCTGTTTTGCCTGAGCTCCCTCTGTTTTCTGTGCTTGCACCCCATGAGACTGTTGCTCTTCCTGGGCCCTGCTCAGAGATTGAGCCCCTATTCTGCACAGCCACAGGAGCTTGTGTGTCCTCCACAGCCCCAGCTTGAGCCTGAGCCTGTGGGTCCCAAGTCACCCAAGCATGAGCCAGAGGGTCTCAAGTGTCTAGAACCTATGAGTACTGAGTTGCCTGAACTGAAATATGTAGGTCCTGTGAGGCCTGAGCTGCCTTGAGCCTTTAGTTATTATTTACAGTTTATTTTCATTTGTATTCTGGTTTGCTTTTTTTTTTTTTTAGTATAGTTGCTTTTGTTACAAAATGATGGTTGATTTTTTAATCTTATCATCAGATCTGTGGCCCTATGTTCTGGACACTCAGGTGAAGAGACAAGCTGAGCTGTCAACTGTTAGATCAGGTGGTGGGGGAGGATGCTGGACAGACCAGGCGCACCTAAACGTATTGTGAGGTTGCGCTGGGAATGCCTGGCAGAGGCCCCAGTCTGCGAGATCTTCAACTCCCACCTCCGGCAGAACTTTGACAGCATCCCGAGCGAAGCTGAAGACACTGAGTCCGAATGGACCATGTTCCACACCCCCATTTTGAGGCTGCTGCTCAGAGCTGTGGCTGCAAGGTGGTTGGTGCCTGTTGTGGTGGTAATCCCTGAACACCGGAGGTGAAGGGAGCCATCAAGCTGAAGAAGGAGTCCCACCGGGCTTGGTTAGTCTGTGGGACTCCTGAAGCAGCTGATGGATACCGGCAGACCAATTGGAAAGCACCTCGAGTGGTGGCCAAAGCAAAAACTCAGGTGTGGGAGGAGTTCGATGAGGCCGTAGAAAAAGAGGCCGTAGTTCAGACTTTCGGATGGCCTCAAAGCGATTTTGGCAAACTGTCAGGTGAATCAGGAGGGTTTAGCCGCATGAATTGCTGTCTGTCTGAGTGGTGTCCAAAAAACAATGTGGGGTTTATAGATAATTGGGAAAGTTGGGAAAACCTGCTCTTGTTAGGAGAGACGGCATCCATCCCACTTTGGATGGAGCAGCTCTTATTTCTAGAAATCTGGCCAAATTTATTAACCCTTCTAAAACCTGACTACCCAGGGTTGAGACCAGGAAGCAGAGTTGCAGTCTTACAGGCCTCTCTGCAGCTTCTCTCCTCCTGCCACCTCCCCAAAACTCCATCCCCAAAGAGATGGTGCCTGCTCCCAGACCAAAAAAAAAAAACAACCTAAAATCAGCAAAAAAAAACTATTTAAGCATAAAAATTCAAAAAGAAAAAATAATATAGCATCCTTAACTGCATCAAAGAATAAAACAGTTAAAAATAATATAAGAATATAATAAAAGAATAAAAGAATAAAACAGGAGGCATGTGAGAAGGTCATGTGGTCAGATGAGACCAAAATAGAGCTTTTTGGTATCAACTCCACTCGCTGTGTTTGGAGGAAGAAGAAGGATGAGTACAACCCCAAGAACACTGTCCCCAACCCTGAAGCATGGGGGGTGGAAACATCATACTTTGGGGGTGCTTTTATGCAAAGGGGACAGGATGACTGCACCGTATTGAAGGGAGGATGGATGCAGTCATGTATCGCGAGATTTTGGCCAACAACCTCCTTCCCTCAGTAAGAGCATTGAAGATGGGTCGTGGCTGGGTCTTCTAGCATGACAATGACCCGAAACAAACAGCCAGGGCACCTAAGGAGTGGCTTCGTAAGAAGCATTTCAAGGTCGTGGAGTGGCCTAGCCAGTCTCCAGACCTGAACCAATAGAAAATCTTTGGAGGGAGCTGAAACTCAATGTTGCCCAGCGACAGCCCCGAAACCTGAAAGATCTGGAGAAGATCTGTATGGAGGAGTGGGCCAAAATCCCTGCTGCAGTGTGTGCAAACTTGGTCAAGAACTACAGGAAACGTCTGACCTCTGTAACTGCAAACAAAGCTTTCTGTACCAGATATTGAGTTCTGTTTTTTTTATTGTATCAAATACTTATTTCATGCAATGAAATGCAAATTAATTATTAAAAAAAATACAATGTGATTTTTCTCAATCTTTATTTTAGATTCTGTCTCTCACAGTTGAAGTGTACTTACGATAAAAATTACAGACCTCTCCATTTTTTGTAGGTGGGAAAACTTGCAAAATCGGCAGTGTATCGGATACTTATTTTCCCCACTGTATAGCTTCAGTTTTCGCTTTGCCTCTGTTCTGGCATCTGCATATGTTTCTGTTTGTTTTCCTGTGTATTCACAGCCTGTTAATGTATTAAGTTTGCCTTCACAAATGGACTTGGGATTCATTGAACTTTTGTAACAACGTGCAATTAAAGGTGCACTTTGTGTTTATTTCTGTCTACCTTTGGCATCTACATTTGGGTCCTCAATTTGCTAGATTATGACAAAGGATTTTGTGAGGTGGTGAAAGGAATATTGTGAGGAGTTCCTCAGTCCCATTGACACACCTAATGTAGAGAAAGCAGAGTCTGTAGATGAGGGGATGATGTGTCCATCTCTGTGGTAGTTTAAAAACTCTGGGGGCCTGGTCCCTGGGGTGGGTGACATTCACCCTGAGTCCCTAAGGGCTCTGGATGTCGTGGAGGTATCTTGGTTGACATGCATCTGCAAAATCATGTGGACGTTAGGGATATTGCCCTTAGATTGACAAACTGGGGCGGTAGTCCATCTTTTTTAAGAAGGGGGGCCAGAAGTTGTTTTCCACATTCAGGGGGATCGCACTGCTCAGCCTCCACAGTAAGGTCTATGCCAGGGTACTGCAGAGGAGGATCCGTCCCTTAGTCAAATCTTGGATTCAGAAGGAACAATGTGGTTTTCGTCCTGGTCATGGAGCTCTGGACAAACTCTTTATCCCCTTGAGGATATTATTGGGTACACTGGGGCAGTTTGCAGCTGAGTGTGAAGTGGCTGGGATAAGACTTAGCACTTCCAAGTATAAGGCCATGTTTCTCACCCAGAAAAGGCTGGAATGCCCACTCTGGATTGTGAATAAGTTGCAGCCCCAAGTGGAGGAGTTCAAGTATCTTGGGGTGTTGTTCAAGGGTGAGGGAAGAAAGGAGCGGAAGATTGACAGATGGATTGGTGCAACATCTGCAGTGTTGCAGATGTTGTATGGGTTTGTTATTGTAAAGAGAGAGGTGAGTGTGAAAGTGAAGCTGTTGATTTACCAGTTGATCTATGTTCCCACCTCCATCCACAAGCTGTTGCTAGTGACCAAAAGAATAAGATTGCAGATACAAATGGCAGAAATGACCTTCCTCTGAATGGTATTTGTGCTTTTGCTTAAGGCCATTTTATACCCTCTGAGTGGTGCCTTGTGAACAGCAACATGTGACAAAGTTGACGTCTAATCTAAAGGAGCCAGTTGATGTGGTTTGGGCATCAAACTAGGATGTCGTCTGGATGCCTCCCAGGGTGAGACAACTGGGAGGACACCCTGGAGTAGACCCCAGGGCAGACCCAGAACATGCTGGAGAGATTATCTTTTGGCTGGCTGGATAATGCCCTCAGAAGAGCTAGAGAGGGAGGTGTAGACATCCCTGCCTAGACTGCTGCCCCCATGACCTAGACCTGGATAAGTGAATGTGGAAAACTAAAATGTTTTGTCTGGTACTGCCCACTTGAAGTCGTGTATGTGGCACAAGAGCTAAAATGAGTGACATGCCTGCTTAAGCGGGAATCTCCCCAGTGACAAGTTGTTGTACCCTAAAGGTACAATAAGATAAAAACAATCACTGTTCAAACAAGTTTTCTTTTCAGTAACAGCTATAACTGCAGAATGGTTTTGGACACTTCTCTTGGACTGAATTATTCAGTCTGTAAAAGCTGACAGTATTTTGGTGCAAGGAAATAAAATGAACAAAACAAGAACATATATATATTTTTTTCTTTTTTTTTTCAGAGAGACAGACAGACATGCAGTTTTCCAGGTTTGTGATTTTGCCTCGGTCTGCTGCACTCAAAGTTAGTTTTGTTCTTTAAATGTTCCACTTTACAAAAGTGGTTTCAAAAACAAGTTTCCCTGCAGTCCAAAATTTGTCTTTTCAACTATGAACCTCACAAACAGAAGATGCAAGTCCATGTTGCTGCATAAATGAATAATAACTAACTTTGATTTTTTTTCTTTATATGCACAACCAACAAACATTACAATTTGTCAGCTACCGCAGCTACACATTTTCAGCTTTATTTTATTTTTTTAATTTGCATCCCCTCATCCTCACCCGCTGCCACCAGCAGCAGCACCGTCACTTCGCAGGCAAACGAGCCTTTTCTGCCCGACATTATCTTCATCCAGACTCCGCTGGAAAGGAAGCTGAAATGACGGATGCGATCATGGGAGAGGTAGCAGGGGATAGTTTATTTACATCCGAAGAGGCTCTGTAAGTTTAGAGGGAAGCCGATGCGTGTGTCTCCCTCTACTTTCACAGACCCCCTCCTCCTCCGCTGGCAGAAATTTATAAAGAACAAAAAATCTGACGAGGGAGGGAGGGGGGTTGATATACGCCGAGGCTGAAATCGAGAGGCGAACCCAGGGAAAGAGGAGTAATTCGTACCCGTGACTTTCCCCCTCTTAGTCCCCCAAAAGGAGGGGGAAAAGTCGCAATATTGGAAACGAAAAGGAATGAGGTTCTAAAGGTGTGAAAACGACTGCAATTGTGGAGACTTTATATATTTTTATTTCGAAAAAATATGGCCGAGAACGTTCTGGACTCTGGCCCGCCTTCAGCCAAGAGGCCTAAACTCTCCTCTCCGGCACTTTCCGCGTCCGCCAGCGATGGAAATGGTAAGTATTAGTTAAGGTTAGAATTTGGTATGGTGTTATTCGTTAAGTTTGTTCTTTTTTGGACGGCTTCTGGTAACTTGAAAGAGGAGGGAGACGCGGGATTACTCTTCTGTTTTTGCCGTAGCTCGCTAATGTTAGCGTGCTAGTAGCGAGTGTGTGTACGTGAAGAAGGGCTCCCCGTGTAGCTCGCATGCTAACAGCCATTTTAGCCGGGGGTAGCTGTTAACCATTCAGCTAGCGCTAGGCTAACCCGCTGAATGCGGATCCTCTCCTGACGGTCCCGTGTCTAATGGCCACTTTAGCCGGGCTGTTTATAACCTCCTTTGCCAGGCAAACTTATGATGAAGTTTCTTGGTTGTCTTAGAGTTGTGTTAAATTGACAGTCTCATACAGATACTTCTATTCTGTACTGGAGTTTTTAGGCTGCTGGCGTCTAAAACAACCTTGTTTTGCCCCATCCTAACTCGGACCCTTTCCTAACTGCTGTAAGCCATCGTTAATGATGTTAGCGAAGGCAGAGGTTGCCGATGGGGCTGCTAGCCTGGTGAGAGCTAAATTTAGGCCCACGGGTCCGACTGATTGTTAAGCTCGAACTGCCATTGTTGGTATGTTTTTTGTGCGTGTGTGTGGATGGCGTGTGGCAGCAGCTGGAATAGTGGCCCGAGAAGAAAACTGTGGAGCTCGGACAGCGCCATGCCCAACCACCGAGAGCTGCTAACCAGAGAGTCGAGTTAGCGACCAAATACTACTACACGAACGAAATATTCACCCAGATTTCATCACTTAGCCGTTCACTCAGTTGTTTTACCAAAGCCAGCTGCGTCTTAGGCTGCCTGCTCGGCATTAAAAGAGACTATTACGGTTAGATTAGCCAGACGCTGCACACATTTCCGTCACCTTGCAAAGTATATTTCGATGACAACTGCATTGCTGTCAAAAGATAAACACGAAATGAGGGTGCAGTTAACTGCAATCAGAATGATTCTTCGTATCACTGCCATGTAGTGTGGCTATTGCCGAGAGATGCTTCCTGCCTTCAAATGTTAGTATTGTTAAGGTTAGGGATGCGTTGGAAGTGCCTGATTATTTTCATGGTTGGTCAATCCATTTAGTCGAGAAAGCAGAGTCTATGAAACAACAGGAAATGATAAAGGTGTTACCTAAATGCCTCATTTTGTTCAGACAACAGCCCCAAACCCCAAAATATAACATTTACAGCCATGGAAGACTAAAGAAAAAAGAAAAAAAAAAAGGCAACCATTAAATGTCAGAACACTGAAGCTTTAAATGTGTTGCATGTTTGCTTTTAACAAGGCTAAAATAATTATTTAACTAATTTCTGATTTCAAAAAGGTTCAGTTTGGAGTTGATATGAAGCAGTCAAATCATGTTTTAATTGTTTGTACGATGCAGTGAATTTGACAGTTTTCGCACTTATTTACTTATTTATTAAACTTATTTATGTTTAATTGTTGATGTGTAACATAACTAACTTTTTGTAATGTGTATGTTACTTGGCAATGCACAAAAAATGGTTGACTGAGAGAAGTCTAGACTGGTTAAGCTGTGGATTGCTGATCTCGTTAGAAAGAATTTGTCCGCGGTCCCTGTGCATCTGTACCAGTTTTTATGGCCTTACACCTATGAAATTGTCCATTTGTCCCCCTATGTGCAGCACTTTGAATCTCTTTACTGGTCAGGGATTCTTTCTACAAACTTGCATTAGTTGGTAGTCATGATACGTAATTTTAAATTACACCTTGATATACTTGCCTGAATACAAAGCTATTTACTAAAAACGTAACTGTCTCTGCATCTCGATTTGATTTGATTGATTAATTTTTTTTTTCTCCTTGACTGGAAGTGGGGGTTGTTATTGTCCCACACTTTCCTCCTTTCAGCATTGTTGGTCCGTTAGCTGTTATACTTTGCTTCCGTGCCATTTTCTGTTTACAAAATAAATGAGACTCCCAGGATGCATAGTGCATCAAATGAGCATCGTTCTACTTGTGTCACAGCTTATCACGCTTTTGGTCATGTCATTTGAAGGAAGAAATGCCTTTACAGCACTGTTTTTATTTCATTATGCATCATATGAGTTTGTCAGATTGCCCACCTCTAAATCACTTACTAGTTTTGTACTCAGTAGTGTTGCACTGGATGGCATGTTTTTAATTTCTGATGTGAGAAAATTGGGCATGCATAATCAGCTTTTATCATTTTTTGATGTCAAGCATGCGGTCGCGTTTTCACTCAGTCATGCTGAAATATGATGGATTATTCCAGCTTAACATGGCTGTGGTCCCTATTGTCCTCCTCTCGCCTGTTCTTTGCATTGTCTGCCATCTAATTTTTATCCCCTTCCTATGCTTTGCACTTCTTCATTTCAGATTTTGGATCACTGTTTGAATTGGAGCATGACCTCCCAGACGAGCTCATCAGCTCCAACGAACCAGGTCTGGTCAATGGTGGGGACCCTAACCAGCTGCACACCACTCTAGGAGGAGGACCTGGATTGTTGGGTCCTGGAGGGGGCAGTGGAGGGGCAGGAGGATTGGGTCTTGGGCTTGGCACTGGAGGTGGTCCTGGGGGTGTTGGTGGAGGGCAAGATGCAGTGGCCAAGCACAAACAGCTGTCAGAGCTTTTACGTTCAGGGGCACCCTCAACTCAGCCGGGGCACCAAGGAGCCATGGGTAGCCCAGGAGGCCCCACTGCCATGGGGCAACACTTGGCGAACATGAAGGCATCCCCTGGTCAGGGGCCTCAGCAGATGATGGGCCAGGGGCAACAGCAGCACCTCTCCCCTCAGCAGCAGCAGGCCAACATGATGCAGCAGCAGAGCGCTGCAGCTGGAATGATGGGTAACATGAACAGGGCCATGATGCAGAAAGGCAGTAATGGACAGCAGCAGCCAGGCATGCTTGGGAACCAGGTGATGAATGGCTCCCCAAGGATGGGCTTCGGCAATCAGGGGATGGCTGGTGGCAGCAACCTTTTGGCTGAGACCCTACAGCAGCCGGGACCTGGGGGCCAGGCTGGGATAAGAGTCCAACAGCCTGGAGCAATGAACAAGGTAGGCAGTGCTTCAGTTCCAGTTTTTCTTTCTTTTTTTCTTACCTAATTTGCAACAAGAATGCAAATGCAAAATGGCGAAAATAACTCCTTGCATATGCTCAGTGTTGTTTGCCTCAGTATTAGTTTGTTCACCTTTAAAAACCTTCAGCCTTACAAGGAACAAAATTTTAAAACAGAAGCATTAAGAATTTAGACAGGGATAGATGTATAATTTTCAAAGGTGTTCTTAATTCTTTTTCATTATTAATAAAGTGCTATCGACACTTAGGGTTAGCATGTAATATTTATGTACAAAACCAATTCACAAATTCTGTTTAGAATTTGTTTTTCTTTGCTGGTCACTCTGGTTCTCAGACAGTCATGGTTTCATGGTTGTATTGCTGTGTTTTAGCAACCGTGAGTGGTGCACAGTACACTTATGTTTGTAGTTTTTAGTCCGTTTGATTGACAGTCCCACGAGAGCGATGTAAAATGTTGCTGCTGCAGGCGGCTGGTGATGATGATGATGATGATGATGATGATGATTCAGTGTGGTGGAGGTACTGATTTTTACCTAATCAAATGCAGTGAGGGGTATTCTTGGTTAGGAATAGGTAAAAGAAAAAACTCAGGGGAGCTTGTGATGGCATCCTCAGTGTGGATGGAGAAAAGGAGAATCACGTCATATTGCTGTTACACACTCTTTGCTACAGTAAATTGCTGTTTTCATGTGTTTCAGATTGTTTTCTAATGATATAGTAGGAGCATGTTCTATCTTCAGCAGTGTGCGATTTTAATTTACTTAGTTGTTCCCTTTAACTTTGGCTCTTATAAAGTTTATGGTGTGAGGAAGATGTCAGAAAACCAGCTCATTTAATAACTAAGACTTGAGTTCTTGAGGAAATGCTGCAAGGTTATGTGATAAACTACCAGACCACACTGTACTGGCATCTGTAGTGCTTAGGAGTTTAAGTCCAAAAGAAGGCGAAATTTTAAGTCTTCTTTGATTCTCATATCTTCATGATTCTCACAAATGCCTCTTTTTTAAATGTATCTTTTCATCTGTCAGATGGGGATGATGGGGAATCCAGGGGGCCCATTTGGAGGTCCATATGGAAGTCAAGGGAATCAAGGTCTGGGAGGCGCAGGGCTGGGCCCTCAGCTCCAGAACAAAGGTCCCATGGCCAACAGCCTGGCCCAGTTCAATGTGGACAAAAAGAACCAGCCCATGCAAGGAATGGGTGCCATGGTAAGAGGCAAACATTTTATTTTATTTTTTAGTTTATTTAGTTTTTCCTTTTGTATCAGTGAAGCAGAAGATCTTCATAGTAAAAAAAAATTGACATGTTTTAAAATATTTCAGCTCTCCATCATGGTGTTTTTAACCATTTAGCCAGCCAAAAATTGATGTGAAAGAAAACCTAAATGTCAGCTATTCAACAGGGCTGACATTGGCTGATACCGGTTGTTTGGCATTGCATCTTTAATAAAGTCAGAAACTTGATTAACTCTTCCTGCTGCACTACCTTTTCACGTCTTTTTATTTGACTTGAGCAATATACTCTAGTATTGCTGTAAACACCATCCTTTTGTTTTGATCCTCCACCCCCTCTTCCATTTTTACTCCCTCTGATCTTCTGCCTTCTCTTTATTCCGTGTTTGTTTTCTCTTGTTTCCACTGTCTCACCTCTTCTTATTGCCTCCCACTTTCCTTCCAGGGCACACAGCAGTCACAGACAGGTGTGGGTGGTCCCACGGGTGCGCCTGTGGGAGGAGGAGCCCCCGGGATGGTGCCCGGCGCTCAAGCAGGTCTGGTGGGTCCTGGTACCCAGGTTTCTGCAGCATCCGCTGCAGCTGGAGCACCGCCCACAGCTGACCCTGAAAAGCGGAAGCTAATTCAGCAGCAACTGGTACTCCTGCTACATGCACACAAGTGCCAGCGGCGGGAGCAGGCCAATGGTGAAGTCTGGCAGTGCAACCTGCCCCACTGCCGCACTATGAAGAATGTCCTCAACCATATGACTCACTGCCAGGCTGGCAAGTCCTGTCAGGGTAAGTAGAAAGGATGCTGCATGCTCCTGGAAACACTGGATAGAATAATCCCTCCTGGAGCTGTCAAGCAGGCTTGCTTTAACTAGACTGGCAATGTTCCTCGTAATGAAAGTATGTGTCACCCATTAGAGGGGTGTAGCTTTTAAGGACTTGGGGCGTAAACTTCATTATGTTTTGGCTGCCTGATTTTTGAGACTAGACTACTTACGAAAACAACCAAGCCTCGTGCTTTTATTCAACTTCTAGTTTTTAATGGCTTGTTTGTTTGTTTTTTTATCCGCTTCTTTAGCTCTCGTTTTTTAAAATTTTTTTCCCTCCATTTCCCAACTCCTGATTCCCTGTCTGTTTTGCCTCTTTGACCAACAGTTGCTCATTGTGCATCATCAAGGCAGATCATCTCCCACTGGAAGAATTGCACGCGACATGACTGTCCTGTCTGCCTGCCGCTGAAGAATGCTGGAGACAAGAGGAACACGCAGTGTGAGTGTCTGTATCTGACCAAAAAAATGTACCTTTGTTTACATTTGTGTACATTTCCTTTCTTTTTACCATGGGATGAATCTTTTAGATATCATACTGTCTTATTGTCATTATCAGTCTTTTTATATCAATATATTTGTAAACATTGTAATGCTAATAATGTCTATTATATTGTGCTGAATTTGACAGAATTGTTTTGAATGTACTTTAAACATATTTTATATTGTACAAAAAATTGGCTGAATTTTATATAAATATTTATTAACTTTTTTTTCTTTTTTTTTTATATTTCAAACAGATGTGATGTATTCATAACCTTTGCTTTTTATTTTGTTACAGCTTTACTTGCAGGGGCCGCTGCAGGACTAGGCAGCTCTCTTGGGGCAGTCACTGGTAGCCAACCAAGTGCTCCCAACCTCAACCCACCAAGCCAGATTGACCCCAGCTCTATAGAAAGAGCCTACGCTGCTCTGGGCCTCACCTACCAAGGGAACCAAATCCAGGCTCAGACTTCCCAGCCTAACATGCCTAACCAAGGTCTGCAGGGGCAGGCTGGCGTGAGGCCTCTGAATCCAATGGGTGAGTTTAATTTATTTTCAGTAAAAAGACATTGTCTGAGTTGTCTGCTCTTTTAGTGCTCAGTGCTAAGCATTTTTTTCCAGAGGCCAGACAAGAGGTTAAAGGACCTTCAGTTTTCAGAATTAGATTACTGTATACTTGAAGTGGCTTTTCAGAAGCTGCTTATTGCCAGCGGGAGCGCTGAAAAGAGCTATACAAAAATGTCTGTCGGATGCCGCTGGAAAAAATGAACATCTCAAGAATATGTTTCATGCCATGTAGCTCAGTGACATGTTGAGGGACATGTCCAGAGAAAGGCATGCACACTGTATCACTATTGTTAGGATAGCACAATGAATAAAGCTATATAATATCCTTTCTTTTCCATGTGGTGTAGGTGTGAATCCTATGGGAGTGAATGGAGGTGTGGGTGCTCCCCCTCAGAGCCAGCAAGCCAGTCTACTGCAAGATACCATGATGCATCTTAATGTGAACAGCCAGAGGTAAGAAGGAACACAAATGCCTTTAAAAAAAATTGGTCAGTTCTACAGGAGATTATGACATAGTTATTTTTAAGAAGCCATTTATAAGATTCCCTCTGTCTCTCTGTTAGTCTGATGAATGATGCTGGTGGGGTCGGTTCCATGCCTACAGCAGCCCCTCCCTCTGCCACAGGCATGAGGAAAAGCTGGCATGAGGACATCACACAGGACCTACGAAATCATTTGGTACACAAGCTGTAAGTATTAAAGAGAAAAGCTGCATTATTTATTGATTTTTGCACTGCACATATGATCACATCTAGTTTTGCCTTGTGAATACAGGTTTAAAAATATTTCAAACAAAAATATAATGTTCCCATTTATTTTATCTCTAATTCATCTGCTGGAATATGAAGGGTTAGGTTAAGTTGGCTGACTGTAACTACAGTTAGTGCCTGTTATATGTAGCCTTTACAAGCACTAGTGGAGAGATGGCAGCATACATGAAGAAGTGTGGGCCCTCGTACCTGTGTCATTCCTCCCAGTGTGCTAGGCAGTGTCATATATATATATATATATTCCTTTAGTGTAGCCATAAACACAAAATATGGGTCAACTTTGCTTTATTCTGGGCTAAATTAGACATGTTATGTTTTCTCTTTTTCTATCATAATTGTAATGCTCCAGTGGTGGATTGTCATATTAAATATGGCCAAAGTTTCAGATATTGACAGCAGCTTATATGTGAGTTATACCCTAACGCTTGTTTTCAGAGTTGTTTTTACCTTTTTAAAACTCTTGGATCTGAATAATTTAATCCAAATTGGATGTCCTTGTTGTGTTCATGTCAGGCACATGGCTCAGTCTGTGCAGCAGCCCCACCTACCTGCTAAAACTTTGTTAAAGCAAGGGTGACTTTAAAGGGAGAGTAGCTAAAAAGGCTTATTTCAGACTGAGGATGAACTGAGGAGTGGCACCATGGTGCAGTATAAGATGAAAAAAGATTATTTTGAACTGTCAGTCATACAAGTCTACTCTAGTAAATCTGAGAATAAAAAAAAAATGCAGTAATGTAGCGGTCCACTTTAAGAAGAGATGTAGTACGCACTAGTGAAGTAAAGTAAGGCATAAGTGATGGTAAGAATATTATTATATCCTGGCATACATATCCACACATAAGTAATCCTAAAGGAAGCATGATTCGGGTTTAGATATCATTCTTATTAATAACATGTCCGTTACTTAAATTTCACTCTTTTCTTTCATCTAATTTTTCTCCTTTCTTTACTTGTCCCTCCACAGCGTCCAGGCCATCTTTCCAACTCCAGATCCTGCTGCCCTCAAGGACCGTCGAATGGAGAACCTGGTAGCCTATGCCCGAAAAGTTGAGGGGGACATGTATGAGTCGGCTAACAGCAGAGTAAGTTGCTCTCTCCTTGAGAAATCATGGGTGTTTATGTTTCCATAAGTTCCTCTGACAGTCATAGACCGTCTTAAAAGCTAAAAATAACATATGATGCTGACAAATTAGTTGTGAATTAAATTTCTAGCAGCAAGTGAAGCCCTTTCTTTTTTTTGTTTCCTTTGATAACTTGTCTTTTTCCTGTAGCTGAAAGAAGGCCACAGAAAATGTTATTTCAGTTTTATTTCAAAATAATCTGTATTTTTGTTCCCTTTCTATGCTCAAATTATTATTTTTTAATTTCCTTGTCTCTGGCCTTCTTTTGTCAGGCTGAGTACTATCATTTGCTGGCAGAGAAGATCTATAAGATCCAGAAGGAACTGGAGGAGAAGCGGAGGACCCGACTCCAGAAGCAGGGTCTGGGCCTTGGGCCTGCTGGCATGGGTCAGCCCCCCACTGGACTGCCTCCAAGTGAGTGGGCATGAAGGGTGGTTACACTTACATTTGTAGATTGAACTCGATAGAATGTGACAGTTTAATATGTTTTATATTATATTTTACCTCATGAAATGGATTTAGTGGAAACTGCAGTGTGTGATTGTAGTAGTATTTGTATCATATTGGACTATGACCTGCAATCTTCTATCTTCTTTTTCCCAGTATTTGCAGTACAATGTCTTCTACAATATAATGCCGCGTTTCCATTGGTACCTACTCAGTGTGGGTCGACTTGATTCAGCATGACTCATCACGGTCTTGTTTTGCTTCCATTGCAATTGAGTACCATCACAATGTGGGTGGAGTTGATATAGCAACGTCTCTTGACGTAATTTGTATGCGACTCAAAACAACACAACAGTGGATGAGATAGAGGCGAGCTAACAGTAGCTAATGCCAGTTTACTATCGTCATAATGCATAAGTCCCCCGTACAATGTTTTAATCGATTAAGGTTATCATTGTTAAATATTAAAATATTATGCTGTGTGTGCATTTCAGGTGGCTCTCTTGTTGCAAAACTACCGCTGAAAACTGTCGGTCTGGGCATTCAACCGAGCCTCCCAGGGGTTTGCGTGGCTCCGTTTTCTTGCTGTCGGGTTTTAAAAATGGCGCGGTTGATTCTGGCGACAGAGTCACTCTCATGACTCAGCTAGTGACGACACTCCCTGGCCAATCAGTGGCATGCTGTTCTTCGAAGTCACATTTTCGGATCGCCTCGGATCGCTTGGAACCCCGGCTGAGTGGGTACTATAAAAGTACCTGGTACCAGGTACTAATGGAAATGCCTACAAACTGTGCCGAGTCGAGCCGTGCTGAGTAGGTACTAATGGAAATGCGGCATATGATCAGCTACTTAAGAGGTGCAGGCTGTTGTTGAAGAGCATGCACGCATTGCTAGCAATCTATACCAGAGGTCCCCAACCCCCGGGCTGCGGACCGGTACCGGGGCGGGGGTTATTTGGTACCGGGCCGTACTTAAAAAATAGATAACTTACATTATTTCAGTTTTACTTATTTTCTTAGGCTGAACGATGTTTTATTTTGAAAAATGGGCGGATTCTCTCTGTTACATCCCTCTATGACTTCCTCTTGACGTGTCAAGATCCTTCTGGACACGTGATATGTCACCGCTAAAATTAAACCCAGAAGCTTCGTGCCTGTCTAACAAAATCGGTTGGTGGACCTACATAACGTTCGAAAAGCGCTATATAAGAACGAGCCCATTTACCATTTATATCTATCAACACCGGGACAGCAGTGGGGCGGACCCAGCCATCAAGCTGACCCTCTATGGCGCTCGATGCAGCGGCTCTGCAGCCTCTCCATGTGAAATCAAACCTTGTGTCGGTGTGTCGGCCGAACCCAGCCAACCTACAAACTAGCAAAAGAGCCTGTCCTCCTTCAAAAAAACGACCTTATAGGTCGTTTCTGCAGGCACGGTTCTACAGTAAAAATCGCCTAAGTTGAAGTCACACAAATTGGATTTTAGCTCTAGTCGGATGGCTTCTGCAGGTCCCGATTTTATTTATTTATTTTTTTTTTCTGGCGTTAATTCCAATAAAATCATCTCCTAAATCAGTCAGATTTTCGCCTACCTCGGGTGAAAAAAATGGTTCCATTGTAATACATTTCCAATTAAATGTGATTGCGTAAGTCAGATGAGTTTAGCTCTAAAGTCCTCCTCAGCTCCCGTCCGCCCACTTTCATGCAACGGCTCGTTCATGCACAACTACACACACTAATAACACCTGGAGACGCTTTAGTGTCTGCATCAGGTCATTTCACCTGAGACAATCATGGCAGCAGGAGGCAAGCTTAAGCTACAAACTCGCACTTACGGGCAAAAATATGAGATTATAAAATTTGCAGAAGCAAATCCAGAGATGAAGAAAAAACAATTTCAGCGAAATTCAATATTAAACCCCAAACTGTCAGATATTTGGAAGAATCGGGTTTTGCGCTTTTTTACAAGTCAGATGAAATTCCATGGAACATTTGAATGTGACTGAGGCGAATTCTACTGTATCTGTGCATCTTATTTTGAAGGCATGTTTACACGTTACCATGGCAACCAGACAACACTGGGCAGAGAGGATGTTGATGTTGTGGCGCGATGTTACAAGGACGCTGCTGATAGAGTTGCATACGAATACACTGTGGATTCACGTTTATTATTATACTTCGAAAATATCACACTTTTGATTACGGTCGTATCATTTATCTTGACGTATTTATCCGCCACACTAAACTGGTCCATGGCACAAAAAAGGTTGGGGACCCCTGATCTATACCACAGGCTTTTGAAAATGGATTAAACTGCATTTGCTGGTGTTGCTGGAAAAAAAGATGAAATGTTTTAGGGTTTGTACAAACCCTGGTTCTCATGCTTGGTGCACAGATGACAGTGTGACTTCCTTTTTGTCTTGCTCCTGTTTTTACAGACGGTCCCCTGACTGACCCAGCAATGGTCCGACCACCTGGACCAAATCAGATGGGCAACAGAATGACAAGCCCAGGTAAGGCATCTGTAGTTGACTGGGACATCATTTTATGGTGGATTCGAAGCGATTCAGACACAGAAATCTTTTTACATTTTATTATTTTTTAACCTAATGTTAAAAAACAGACAAGTGGTATGCCTCAATGTATAATGCCTCAATTATACTCTGCACTTGAGATGAGTAGCTGGAGACTTGACAATCTGAAATGTGTTAGTTTTTATACGTTATAACTTGTGTGTTTTGTCAGGTATGAATCAGTTCAACCAAATGGGAATGCAGTCTATGGGCCAGAGGTCGACACCTCCTCTAACCATGGGAACATCTGGCAACCAGGTCAGTACTAAACACAGTGTTTGATAGTGTGTGTTTTTAATATGCCACATAATTAAGAATTCCCTGAGTGAACTTTTTCCTTACACTGTGGACATCAGTATTTTTCACTGCTTTCATAAAGATATTTGCAGACCAGAACACAGTTTAAAGGAAGGGAAAATAAAATAAGTAGTTATTAAAATAATTTACATTAATGTTATTTATTTTAATTTTTTTTTAAGTCAAACTCTCAGCAAAAAAATAAGTTTTGCACTTCCTGTTTTTGAAACGTCAGATGGGAATGGTTGGACCCAGAGTGGGGCAGCCCAATGTCAACCAGCTGCCCAACCAGTATCTGTCCCAGGGACAGTTTCCTGGCTCAGGACCTGGAGTTGGAGCAGCTCAGCCTGGGATGACACCACCTGGGGCACCGGGAGGCATGACACAGGTAAGACAGCCCACGCATCTTTCTCATGTTGGTCTTAGAAATCCTTTTTGTAAATCTGTAGCAAGTTGTATTTGTCTTTTAATAAGGACAGAGGTCAGTATTTGAAACCCAAATATCATCTCTGTCGTGAATGTGTCAGGTGAGAGGAGTAGCATGTTGTACGGAGTTCTGCTCAGGTCATCCGTCTTTACAAAGTGCCCAGTCCACAATGCATGTAGTGATACACCAATCTTTGGATAAGATATTGTTCCTTTTGTTATTTTTAAAAAGCTGGATTGAGTATTTGTGAGAATGAGCCTATTGGTGGTCCAAGTTACTGGGTCCAGTTCCATGTTGTTTGGTGTTATTCCAGCAGTAGTGCGTATCACTTAGAGGAAGCTAACAGGAAAGGGTCAGCACTTTTTACTTAACCACTGACTGTGGTCAAATGAGTTGACATGATGCAAAGGCTCCGACACGGCTTTCCCTGTGTGTCTGTTTATTTCTCTCTGTTGTTGGGAAGCTTTTGCTGCACTTACAGTACTATAAAGTGTTGTTGCCAATTAGATTAATATTGACTTCATTCTACAGGCGAGGTGTGTATAAGGGTGCGCACTTGCTGTGAGAATAGGGATTGAGGAGCTGCTTCTGTAAACAGTATAAAGTAGCCTAATGACTCGTACACTGAGCTGAAATTGTTACATTTAGGCTTGACTTAAACATAAAAGAATGATTCCCATTCTCTTGTTTAAAGTGAGGAATATAGCTTATTAACATAACACGGGTATCAGACTTGTAATTGGTATTGGCAGATATTTAGAGACAACCTATCTGTATCTTATCTAAACTATAATAAGCTGGATTGGTGCATTAAAAAAAACTGAAGATATTTCCTGGATTGTCAGATGGTACTACAATGTTCTGGGTTAATATAAACCTTATGCAGTAAAATGTCTAAAATCAACTATAGAAGATAAGTATCTTTCTCATTATTGTCATCCTCAGGTAGTGTTGTTAGAATTTCCCTAAAGCATGATGTTATGGAACATATAGGGAATCTAGAGGAACCTGATGTTATCTCATTTTGCATATAAGATCGTGATGTTCTTTAGGTACCCTTTTCATGTCTTAACCAGCTCTTTTTCTGTCCTCAGACACAGATGGGCACTCCTCCCCCTCTCTCAGTTGCGAGTCCTCTAGCGCAGCCGGGTTCAGCTGGTGCTCCCAGTGGGGTCCCTGCAGTAGGGTCAATGGGTCCCCAAAGTGTGGGTGGTGGAGCTCCCAACTCAGTTGTTGGAGCCCCTGCTTCTTCGGTGACTCCATCTAACACAAACCAGCAACCTAACTCTAACTCTCATTTGGGAGCCATGCGTGGCAATTCACCCTCTCCTGCTCACAGCCGATCACCTGCTCACAGCCGATCACCTACTCCCCACCAAACGCCCCCCAGGCTTGCTGGGTCGCAGACACCACAACCACACACGCCTAATGCATCGCACCTGGTGCCACCTCCAGCTCCTCAGCAGAGCCAGCTTGGTCAGGGCCCTGGCTCCAACAAGCCCCTCCAGCAGCAACACATGGGGCCTGCTGGTTCAACCACTCCATCTCATCCTGGACTGGCCTGCAGTTCAACACCGCATGGTAGTCAGCTGCCACGCACTCCGGTCAGTCTGATATTTTATTATACTTGCTTTTGTGCAATTGTGTTTATAATAAATGGATTAGAAACTTGAGAAAGAGCCCACAGCAGGCATGTAAGATTTTTTTTTTGTGAGGTCTGTTGTATACAGTATAGTGCAAATGTTTTAAACAATGATGAAAATGCTTTAAAGAGAAAATACTTCAGAAATATTAGCACAAATATCTGAATCAGATCAAAATTTGGTGTGGCCATGCTTTGGCGCCACAGTCAGATTACGCAGTTCCTCAAAGTTCTTTACATCAGTTTTGTCAACCTCTGCCAAGCACCTGGCAGAGGTTGATGGCTTAAGTCCCCAGAAGAACTCCATCTCACAGTGCCCTACATTGTCTCTTAATGCAACACCTGAATATGAGGAACTTGTGCGGTGTATTGCAGTTCCTTTTCATTTTTACTCGTATGTTCCTTGTCATGCATCGCTTTCATATTTACTACATTTGTGCAACTAAGTCTATTTTTGCATCTGTCTTTAGTTGTCCCAGAAGGGTTCATTCCCAGCTGACAGTCAGGCCCCGACTCCAGCTTCTGTCAGCAGTCTGGACACTTCGTCCCAGCAGCCACAGTCGAACGCTTCGGCCACCAACGTTGACACAAAGATGGAGGTCAAGCATCAGGATGAGGAGGAGGAGAGTGATGCCGGCAGCTGCTCCAAAGGAGGAAAGCTCAGCAACCTCAAAACTGAAGAAAAGCCTATAAAATCTGAAGTGAAAAAAGAAGAGTGTTCTGGAGAGGGAGGTAAAGGAGTTCCTATGGATACATCAATGACAACACAGACGTCAGGAGTAAAGGTGGAAGACAGGAAACCAGAGGTGAAGAAAGAGGTGAAAGAGGAAGAGGAGACTTCGGAGGCAGTTGTACCACAGGCCCCAGTGAAAAAGAAGAGTAAGTCAAACTTAAATTTTTGCCGGCTGTTTTATGGCTGCTGGAAATGAATCATTTTTATTATCCTTTCATCTCATTCTACCTTCTTCATTATTCTTCTAGTCTTCAAGCCAGAGGAGCTTCGCCAGGCCCTGATGCCCACACTTGAATCACTCTACAGACAAGACCCAGAGTCTCTGCCTTTCAGAATGCCTGTTGACCCTCAGCTGCTCTGCATACCTGTATGTACCCCTGCTGAGGTTTAGGTTCATTTTTACTTGCTCATTGTCATATTTGCAAAGAAAACTTGAGCTTTAACTTTGACATTCTGATGTTCCAGGACTACTTTGACATTGTGAAGAACCCGATGGACTTATCAACTATCAAGCGAAAGCTAGACACAGGTTAGTATATGTTGTTGCATTTAACATGGAAACTTAATGGACTACAATGGTGTGTATAAATTTGGGGTGAGAGGAGTTTTTGTATGAAAAAGGAGGGACTAGCAGTGCAAACGTTTTTAGATTTAGGTTGAAAAGTTGTCGTCATGGTGTGTGTGTGCTGGTTTTAGGTCAGTACCAGGAACCCTGGCAGTATGTGGAAGACATCTGGCTGATGTTCAACAACGCCTGGCTGTACAATCGCAAAACATCACGAGTCTACAAGTATTGCTCCAAGCTGGCCGAGGTTTTCGAGCAGGAGATTGACCCGGTGATGCAGAGCCTTGGCTACTGTTGTGGGAGAAAGGTGAGACAAAGTGCTGCATAACTGGCTGATCGGGTGAAGTGGAATAGGTGTAGGCACAGAAGAATTGGTAACGGTGTTGTATTGGTTAGAGCCGTAGATCAGATAGGATTAAAAGCATTCTGTGTTGTTAATGTTTCTTGAGCCACCTGTATTTTCAGCAAGTCTTTTACATGTAAGGGTGGAACCAGGAGCAGTCTGCCAAAACATCTAGTAAAAGTGGATTACATAGAGGCAGACAGATGCACCACATACGTTTTGTATGCCGACGGCCCTGAGCTCACACATATTTAAAAAAAAAAACAAAGGAAATGAATTAATGAATTGGAGTGACTTATTAAAGAAACCTTTAGCCAGTTGATTGTTTAGCTAAATATGCATTCATAAATGCTGTCTTAAGAGGTCTGAGCTGTTGTGGAGAAATTTGGAGTATGTGTGCAGATAAAACAAAGTATTATTAATGCACTAGATCTGTAACACGTCCCCAAATTATTGTTTACATTCTGTGGACTTCACGCTTTGACACTTTGTGAAAAGTTGGGTGCATGACGGCACTGGTTAAAATCAACACAGCCTGTCGACTCATCACAGTATCACTCATTTACAGATAAACTTAAACCGAAGTTTAAGTACTACAAACTCTAGTACTAAATATTAAGCAAAAAAACTGTTCACGTATACCAGCCACTCTTAACACGAGCTTCTTTCTGGAGGTTGTTTCAACAGGTGAACCAACCCACAGAGTATAAAACTATACCATTTTATAATATCCAGGTTAAAGATGTGTGTTTGAATGTCTTGACAATGTTTCAGATGAACACTTCTCATTCACATCTGAAAATGGAAGCAAGTGAAGTGGGTTCATATCTAAATTTGGCCTTGAGCATGCCACTGCTATATCACATTTCAGCTCTCATTAGACTCTGCTATTTTTGGTTTTGCAGACAAATAACAAAACTGATTGGCCCTTGTTATTAAAGGCTGGCTGAAGGTATGACTTTTTACAGTGTGGCAAATCAAAGTAGAACTTGACATTAGCTCTTTAGTTTTTCCCCCCTCCCCCTCTGACAAAATAAAAACCTAAACAGAAATTAGCACAGTTTGGTTCCTGTGGATGAGTTTATGTAGGTGGAATATGGATGTAGGTTTCTCTCACAGTATCCATATTTCTGTTAACATTTCACCTGTTTTTGTTTCATCATGTAAGTCAGCTAAAAGTTGTAACATTTTTCTTGAAATCATTTATATATATATATATATATATATATATATATATATATATATAACACTCTCACACACTG